>VYZX01000909.1:34014-53978 GCA_013401335.1 Brachypteracias leptosomus
GGCTCTAATCGCAGTCGCTGCCGCAGAAAAGCGGCTCCGCTGCCTTTGTTACGCCTCCCCTGGCTGGAGCGCGCTGCTGGGGAACCCAGGCTGCAGCTGCTTCGCCTTTCTTCTGCTGCTGCCGCTTGCAGTGATTTGCATTAGCCCGGCCCTCATTGAAATGCGGCTCTTCACACCAGCCTCTCCCCGCTACTCTCTCCGGAGGGCGGCGCCGCCGCCGCGCTCTCTCCCCCTCTCTTTTTCCCTTCGCGGGCCCTCGGTTCCCCCGGCGCCGCGAGGCCACCCCCGTCCCCGCTGCGAGGGGAGCCCGCTGCCCGCCCGGGACCATCGGTTACGCTCCCGGTGGGCTCCCCCCGAAAGGATTTCTGGTCGCCCGCTGCCTCCCTCCACCCCGGGGAGCCCCGGCCGGTGAGGTGTGCCTGTGCACAGGGACCTGCCTGTGCATGGGACAGGGCCGTGCCCGGCCGGGGGCAGCTGTCGGCCCTTCGAGGCCCTGACCCGGCGTCCAAAAAATGCCTTTCGAACTTATGTTCCCAAATGTGTCACTTGGTATTTCCATGAGGTTAGCCTGATCCCCAAGTACTGGAAGCCCACCCAGTCACCAGAGCCCTTCGACAGAGCTTGGGTGCTGAAGGTGGAATTGACGTGGAATTTACGCATTGAAACTGAAGCCGGGCTTCCTCGAACTGCTCTCTTAGTTACAGCTGACCTTGGAGGTGACTAACCTCCATAGTTCTTACGTTTAAATTTCCCAGGAGATGTATTTGCCCAAAGGCATCTTGGGCTTCATCTGACTCATACACCCAAGCCCCTCAAGGTCTTGGAGCACATTTGCTAAGTCAACCTCTACACAAAAATTGAGCCATAACTGATGCTTTCCACTCAAAGGTTTGGCTAGTTTTTATTTTAATGTAAAAATATCAGTTGTTAAAACATTCTCAAGGTGAAGGACCTGGTTTGCTTTCCTTTATGCAACAGAGACTTCAAGTCTCTTCTCCCTGTCAGGTAAACAGCCCACACTCCAGAGGGACATGGAAGGGAAGAAAACACAGTCTGTCCCTTCTGTTGAAGCTGCTCCACTTTGTTCTCTGAAAGAATTAAAAATGCATTAGATCACAGAGAGGGAATTAGTCTGCAACCTCATGGTTATGGCACTCAGTTGGGAAGGACAAAAGATGGCTTTGTGTGTCTGTATTACAGACCATTTATGTGTTTTATATCCATAAATCCAGAAACAATCAGTGGAGCAAGGACTTAAGCCCAGGGTGCCCTGCTCCCAGAGATAGACCTTTAATCAGAATAGAGGCTCCTGCCTAATCTATCTGAAGGCAAAAGAAGCCTTCAGTCTACAAAAACTGTAAGAGGCTCAAAAGAAGAAGGGGATGGAGCATTCCCCTTCTTTTCTACTCCCCTAGAATAGTCCACAGATACGCCCTTAAGAGACTGTAGATTCCCTAAAGAAGAAAATTAATTGTTGCTGTGTCTTCATTGTCCTGGAGAAGTTCTTTAATCACTCAAGTAAAGGGCAAGTGTCAGAAGGATGGAGCCAGGCTCTTCTCAGTGACATCCAGTGATAGGACAAAGGGCAATGGGTACAAGCTGGAGCATAGTAGGTTTTGAATAAACATAAGGAAAAACTTTTTTACAGTGAGGGTGACAGAGCACTGGAACAGGCTGCCCAGAGAGGTTGTGGAGTCTCCTTCTCTGGAGACATTCAAAACACACCTGAAGGCATTTCTGTGTGACCTGATCTAGATGATCCTGCTCTAACAGGGGGGTTGGACTAGATGATCTTTTGAAGTCCCTTCCAACCCCTAACATTCTGTGATTCTGTGATTCTGTGAAGTATAGAGCAGAGGCAGGAATCTTCTGTCTACACTTGTTTCCATAGTTTTTGCAAGAGAAACAAGCACCTAAAATCTTCAGGAAAACCTCTGCTCAGAGGAGTAATAGCATTAAAATACCTGAACATCAAAGAAATTCAGAATTCAATGTACAACTCTATCCTCAGCACGCTCTTCCCACCTAGCTTAGTTTTTGTGGATTGTGTTCTAATGTGCTTGTCCCCTGTGGTCAGCGGGGTGCCGAGGCACTTTAGTAAAGATCATTGGTTTTCCAATGCAAGTTCTTAAAAATTGAGCACCTCCACACTGAGTATTTCACCAGCTATATTACTTTTTAGTCTATTGGTTTTGAAAATCTCTTGGTCTGTATTTAGATGTAACAGAGACAATGATATTGGTAATGTTGGTACACTTGACAGGAGAATGGAAACATTTAAAAAGAATTCTGGTAATCTTTCAATGAAATTCTATTCTTTAAACCACTTCTTTTGTAGGTCAACAATCAAATGAAATATTCATGACAGTTTTAAATGATAAGAAAAGCCAGGAGACTGCAAAGATTAGAGGTGGAAAGTACTGTTACAGTCCTGACAAATGATTGTTCTCTAACATTCTTCAATGCTATTTTGTCCAATTCATTTTAAATGTCTCAGGTAATGGGGCTTCTACTTCCCAAAGGAGACATCTCTTCGAAGTTGAATTCCTCCAATTATACAGAATTTTTTTTCTGACAATCAGGTTAATGGAAGTTTCTTATGTTTCAGCTCATTACTTTAGCTATAGTGCCCTGTGTTCACGTGCATAATTTATTTCTCCCTTTGGTGTTTACATCTCTCTGACATGTATTATTTACATCTAGCCTAAGTGTGCAAAATATTTCACAGATGTTCAAGAAAGATCTTCACTCTGATTATGTTAAAAAACAAAATAAAGGTCAAAAGAAAAGGATACAATATAAATCAATACTAAAGTCTAAACTGGATAGGAAAGTATCTTTTAAAATGTGTTATTTTGTTCGTTTACAGTTTTGTGTTTAACAGGAAGGTTCAACTCAATACCTTACAGTCTGTTTGCCTTTGGCATACACACTTGCCCTGCCTTTCTTTCTTTCTAAAGCACTTTAAAATATGCTTTTTATTTACCTTTTTTAGGTGTTTGTTCTCAACTTGAAACAATTCAATTCTAGATAGCAACAAAACTTGTGAAAATTGTTTCAACAGTTATATAGTTGTCCTGCTAAAAAAGCATACTCTTTTGCTAATATTTTGCAAAATCATCTTTCCTCATTGGACAGACTTTGGAATATTGTGTGTTTCCTGGGGCCTCTGTAATGCATCTTTATAAACTAGAATGCAGTCACTTCTTAGTCCCACTTCAGATAAAGCAAATAACTTGGACTTCTCATCTCTGTTACTGTTAATCAGGTTTTTCAGATCTAACAGTGTTCCAACAGTGCTTTTCTGAACATCCCTAGTTTTTAAGCATCTTTGTCAAAAGTGTACGGTAGAATCGGATACAGTTATGTCACCACCCATCACTCCTGTATCTGAAGGCTGTACCAATGCCTTGGAACATTGTTCTGAAAGTTTCTCTTTAGTTGGTTAACCAGTGTGACCCCTAAATCCTTTTCAGAGTCACTGCTTTCCAGGACACAGTCTCCAGTCTTCTAAACGTGACCTACATTCTTTGTTCCTGATGAATGACCTTGCATTCAGCTGTCTCAAAAAGCACGTTCAAATGATCCCAGCTTACTACAGGATGTCAATTCCCCTACAGAAAAACTGTTTTTTCTTTGCATTATTTAGTGCTTTATGCATTTTATGTCATCTGCAAATTTTACCATTAATGCTGTTAAGTATTTCTTCAGATCACTCATAAATTTATGTAGTAGCAGAGGACAGCATTTTCTGAAATGTGGGGCTCAATCCTCCAAGGCAGTGGTGTCAAGAGTGCGTTTAGAGCTCACTCCACGCCACATCAGGGGCACTCACTCATCTCTCAGGATGCCCAGTCAGACCAAGGGAACTGGTGTGAGCACAGCCGCATGTGCCCAGCTCAGCGAATGGCCTGTGCCAGCTTCCAGTGGGGATCTGAGCAACTGGAGCTGCTCGGCCAGCTGGAGGGCGGGGTGGGGTGGTGGGGTCCTGCCACCGGGCACCACAGACACGTCAGGAAAAACTCACTCGTGAAGAAGAAGAACAGAACTCGACAAATTCCTCCAGAATTACCCGAGGGATAATGATTAGCTGCTTATAGTTACTTTCGGAGATCCATCATTTAGCCGGTTTTTAATTAATTATTATGTGTTACACTGATTTTGTATAGCCCTAATCACTTAATTAGATTGATGTACTGCTGTATGTCTGTCGCTTTACAGAGTATATGTCGACGCAGCCACCTCTATCAATCATATTTGGCAATCTCGCCCAGAAATCTACCCAATTTGATATGCTTATTGGCACTAATTACACAATCATTCTCCATATTGATTACATCACATATCAGGCCTTCGGTTATTTTACCTGTCATTGATTCCAGCATAGCTAGAATTACATAATCATGTTTTTTTGTGTTTTCCAAATCCTAGTGTAACCCTGGCTTTTTCCATTTTTTAATACTTCTTAGATACTCTTTAATTTCTTAAATGACAACATTAATTATTGAAGCAGACCAGTGATAAATTCTTGTTAAACTACCCACGTATTAAAAATTATTTGCATATTATTTTTAGGCAAAAATGTACAGCATTCATGACTGGGATGGGACTGCATTATGCAGAAATATTTATTGAACGCTTCTGTTTGTCTGCATTGTTGGCAATTTCAATGGTTTGCTTTTAATAACAGACTTATGATTTTGCTAGGATTAGTTTTGTTCACAATGATATTTTTATCTGATTCTTCTTTGTAGTATTTCTGGCTGTAAAATTTCTCACTGATTGTTTCAAATATGTCTGGTTTTGATATTTCACTTGTCCAGACTTACAATAACAACTAAATAAAGTTTTTGCTGTATTATCTGTCCTTCTGTATTTCTCTTCAGTTAGGATATTTTTAAGAAAAGTCTATATCCTAACTGCACAACTGAATTTTTGAATCTGGTAAAATCATTCACAGTTAAAGACTTTTTGATCTTGTTTATTTGCCTATAACTGGCTTCTTCAAGAAATTAGTCCTTTTAAAAACAAACTACAGAGCAGGACTTAACTCTCTTTGCATACAGCAGATATAATTACGGGGTGGTCATTGGATAAAACATTCTTAAAATTATTTCTACATGTTGTTCCACTAGAAAGAGGTCCCATTGTAAAGTGGACCTGTCTTTGATGGAACATCACTTTTTTTCTTGGAAAATTATGGTATTTCATTGTGATACTTCATGGGTATTTTATCTATGTCAACAAAAGACCTCTGGCATGCTTTGTCATATGTGTGTCTCTTCAATTATTTTTCTTTCAGATACTGAAAATATTTTTTTTCTTTCAGATACTATTATTTCAGATATTATGAAGGGCATGTTTAAAAAGCTGATTTGATTTGCTTGCCCATATAGGTTAACAAATTGAACCTAAAACCCTGTCGTTTGGGATTCTCGATTAGAGATGGACTACCTGAGTGGCAGATCAAATCCTACCTGTGAAAGACTCCATCCATCTCCAAAATATTCTCTATTGTCATGTAGCATAACAAGATATATATCTGAGTAGATTGTTACTCTAATCTTTCCCATTTTCAGGTTGCCAAGAAGCTGAATTAGAATAATTCTGAAGTGCAAATCTGAATTTTTGCTGGTCCTTAGTTCAAACTAATTAAGGTAAATTGGTATTCTTTGCTGACTACTAACCTTTGGCAGAAGCATTTTAAATAATTTAGAATATATATGTTCACAATAGCCTCAGCATGGTCTCAATAGTATTCACATGCTCTATGCTGAGGATCTGGGGACTGTGTTTTTCATTTTGAGAGAAAGCTGGAATGCCTTATGAATATAAATGCACAAATTCTACATAGTTTTTTGAATGACCTAATAACAGCATATGTGATAGTTCTGTTCACCAGTGTTTTAAAAATAAGTCAGAGGGGCTAGGGTTGGGACACAATTTTTACAAACATTATTTTTTAAAAGGGCCTGCTTCACAAAAAAGTTTAGAGGGTGAAATTCTACACCAGCTGTTGAAATTTTTGAAGTAAATCCCCAAATAATTTTTTGCCATGTGAGTCTTGTTAATCAGAAGAGGGTTGGAACATCACAGTAGCTGAGGTGGGATTTTGTGAGGAGTGGGAGGGATAGACCTTAGTTCATTCTCAGGAAAGTACTCAGCCAGTGTGTCCCAAATCACTAGAGGATGTGTGATTTGGGAAACAAAACGGGGGAAATCTCAGGTCATTCAAAGAGGAGAAATGAAGTGGGAAGACATTAGTGACCTCAGAGGTGTCTCAGGTTTTCACTGTATATGAGTATTTTTTTCACCTTCTAGATTTCTATTTTTTGTGATGCACTGGTTATATGAGGTTGTCAAGCAGTGTCTGGTGGGCTCCACACCTCCTGTTAAAACCAGAATCAGTTTCTTTGGGTGTCATATATCTTTTCTGAATGAGGATTTGAATGCCATCTTCTCCCACAGTTCCTTTGCAGGTTAGAGGTGTAAGGCACCAGCTATTCTTTAACTAGACTGCCACTTCTCTCCTCATGCACAGAATCACGGAATCACAGAATGGCAGGGGTTGGAAAGAACCTCTGGAGATCATCTAGTCCAACCCCCCTGTCAAAGCAGGTTCATCTAGGGCAGATTACACAGGAACATGTCCAGTTGGGTTTTGAAAGTCTCCAGAGAAGGAGACTTCAGGTTGCAGGTTGTATACTATGGAGGGATCCTGGTCTACTGTTAATTACTGTCTGAAAAGCCTTCTTTACTGATGGTCCTTCCACTTGACCATTCTATGGCTAAGCACAACAGCAGGTACAACTGATTTCATGGCATTTAATTAAAGATTTGTCTATATTATGCCTGAAAGTCCAATTCTCATTAATTTAGAGGAGATTCAACTTCCAAACTATCATGGCAATCTTAACATTTACAGCTGTATACTATATACATAGTACATATACTTATTAGTATAAGTAAATACTCTTTTAAGATGCTGAGCAGAAGTGATTCTCCAAACTATGAAAAAACAAGGTCTAGAGAAGTACTCTTTAGTAACATCTCTGTTGATGCTAATTCAGGTATGCTTAGCTACCTTGAGGTTGTGCACTGCTGTAAGCTTCATCACATAAAAGACCAAAAAAAAGTGATCACAGATATCAATCATAATACCTTACTGCTAAAAGAAAGTGAAGGTAAATATACAGTCAGTCACAGTTGTATGTCTGGTAGAGTAGACTGCTTTAATTAGCAAGCACACTGTAAGAGTAGTCGTGACAGTCACTCTCCTTCCCCCAAAGAAAGAACTGAAATGCCTAAAACTGAGCTTAGAATTTAGGAGCCTAAATACAAAACTGAAATCTGCCCAACACACTACCCTTCTGGACAGTTCCAGGTACCTCCAGTTCTACTGCACCAAATTAGAATTACCCCAAAGTTCATTAAAAAACCTGACCTTAAAAACTCTTCAGCTGGTCTAAATGATCATGATCTGAAATGATTCAAAATGCTGCTTTTACTCATTAGAATGGGTAAGGCAAAAGTTCTGGGCTGGGGTAAATAGATGTTTTCTGTAATTTTAGAACTCTGTGGATGGTCAGCTCAGTCCTTTGATTAGAAATAGGACCAATCTTACCTAATACAATAATTATGTAATCTCTCTACAACTACCTGAAAGGTGGTTGTGGTAAGGCTGGTGTTGGTCTCTTCTCCCAAGTAACTAATGACAGGACAAGAGGTAATGGCCTCAAGTTGCACCTGGGGAGGTTTAGATTGGACATTATGAAGAAGTTCTTTACTGACAGAGTGGTCAGGCACTGGAACAGGCTGCCCAGGGAAGGGGTGGAGGCACCATCCCTGGAGGGGTTCAAAAAGTGAGTAGATGTGGCACTCTGGGACATGGTCTAGGGGTCAGGGAGATGTTGGCCAAAGGTTGGACTTGACGATCCTAGCGGTTCTTTCCAACCTAAATGATTCTATGATTCTATAAAATTATCTAAGTAACTATCTAAGTTATCTACTTATCTAAAGTAACTATATTTTTGTGGGGAAACTAGGAGACCCAAAGGAGAATAGTTGGCAGTTTTGCATCACCAGGTAACTCTTTTTGTGCTTGTCCATGTGGTTACATTTTGAAAGTTTAGGTGCAGTCAATATAAAATGTATTGACCTTTAGTCTTTAACATGAATTTTGGTAAAAAGAGGGTGTTACTGTTAATAGACAGAAAGAACTCATACACAAATCTTCAGATTACATTCAAACTGTTGTTTATAGGAAGAAAAGTAGTATTAAGCAAGTTAATCCACATGCTCTTAGATGTTAACAAAGTGAATCCTAATATGCCGTGAAAGTGGAATTCAGAGTCTCCTGTTTTGAAGAACTAATTAATTTTGCTTTAGTGTAAGAAAGTTTAGTGTAACAAATCCCTTGAAAATTTATGAAGGACTGTTTTACATAAACAGAATTACACCTCTTTATAGCTTTAAAATAAAGAACCTTAAGTCATGCATGGTTTAAGTTTGTGACGCTTCAGTAAAGCACATCCATGTGTAAAACAAGCATTTTTAAAGTTTAATTAATTTATAATATTGAAGCAGATAGTGACATTAAAGTTTCTCTTTACTTTCTTCCTTTTTGGATGGTGTAGGCCTACAGGAAAATGCCTCCCAACAACTATTCCTGTTTTGTCTCCTCATTTTAATTTTATCAGAGTTATTACATTTGTAATTATCTGAACAACAGAAAACCCACTTGTCAGTTTAAAAAACTGCTTGGTTTTTGGATGCTCTGTGTGGTGGGTTTACCTTGGCTGGGTGCCCGGTGCCCACCCCTAGTCCCTCTATCACTCCCCCCGCCCCCCACCAAAATCTCCGTCAGCAAGGCAAGCGGGGAGAGAGTAAGATGGAAAAGGAAAACCCGTGGGTTATGATAAGAAGCAGTTTAATAAACAGCAGAGAAAGCAAGGTCGCGCGCGCGCGAAGCAAAAGCAACAAAGCCGTTACTCTCTACTTCCCATCCGCAGGCGGTGTCGGGCCTGTCCCGGGAAGCAGGGCTCCAGAACGCGTACCGGTTGCTCGGAGGACAAATGTCTTCCCAGAATCCCCCCGTCCTCCTCCCTTTATAGTTGAGCTGACGTCATATGGTATGGAGTATCCTATTGGTCAGCTTGGGTTGGCTGTCCGGATTGTATCCCCTCCCAAATCTTGTCCCCCCCACACACCCCGTACCTTTGGTGCTGTGTGGGAGTCATAACAAGGGTGTGTGTTATCAACACCTTCTGGCTTCAAATATTGCAGCATGAAGGCTGTATGGGGAAAATCAGCTCAGACAGACCCACTACACTCTGGAATGCCATTTTGGAAGGAATCAGATGTTAAGTGGACATGTGGAGCTACCATGGGCCCAGAAGCTCTCATGGAAGCTAGTTCAACCATTTTTCAGTCCTGTTAATTGCACAGTTATCAGAGAAGAGGAAGATCTTTTCTGTTGTTTCATATGTCGGTTTCTTTTCAAGTATTTCTAATTTGTTGATCATATTTCCATTGTCAGAAATCTCTCACAGTGATGTCAGTATTTCCATGGTAAATCAAGGTTCACCTCTAAAAACAGGTTACAAACTTAAACATTAATTTCTCACTCCATAACACTGCTTTTCTAAGTGGCAAGTTATTTTGGGTGTTAAGAGTGACCAAGGTCATAGTTAGAAGAAAAGGCTTTTACCTAAAAGGAGGTTGTAGTGAGGCTGGTGTTGGTCTCTTCTCCCAAAAAAACAATGACAGGACAAGAGGCGATGGCCTCAAGTTGCACCAGGGGAGGTTTAGATTGGATATTAGGAAGAAGTTCTATACTGAAAAAATGATTAGGCATTGGAACAGGCTGCCCAGGGAAGTGGTGGAGTCACCATCCCTGGAGGTGTTAAAAAAATGAGTAAATGTGGTGCTTCTGGGCATGATTTAATGGTCAGGGAGATGCTGGGATGAAGGTTGGACTTGATGATCCTAGAGGTCTTTTCCAACCTAAACAATTCTATGGTTCTTAAAGAAAAAGGCTTCAACTAGTCATTTTTTTGTCACTCTGTGTATGCTTTTATTTATCCTCTGTGGATCTCTCTGTTCTCCTGATCCTCCATCAGCCTCAGAGCTGAAGTACCCTATTTATCATCCATGAGTTATCCAAAAGGCTGGATGAGTTTGAGTACGTTTGGGACTCTCTATCTAGTAGACCTGTCAAGTGTCACACAGTGAAACAGATCCTGTCTCTCCTCTTTAGCTGTCTGTACCTCATGCATTCATGCAGCGTAGCACTTTGCTTTCCTGCTCTGACTATGGTGTTCTTCAGATGATATCCGAGCTTTGCAGTTCCTTTCCTCCCTCCTCTCAATCACATGCTATAAGGTGCCAGACACATCCCACACCATACACTATCTGTAGTGCTCTCTCATGCACAGAAGATAATTAAGGAATGGGTAAAGATGTGAATCTTTGTTAAAATCAAATTATGGTTTACTTTGCAGAAAAATAAAGCTTTTAGAGATAATTATTTTAAAACAATCTAAAGATGTGTTTATATTATTTTAAGAACTACTATTTTGTGATGGTCATCTACGAAGCCTCAGTTTTATCCAAATATCCTGGAAGTGTTGACTATGTCTCAGTTTTGTTCATGCAAACTTGCTCTTGCCTCTGTCTTACAGGGTCCTTTTTTACCTTGCTCTCATTCCTTCAGTCTGTGTTCTCAAGCTATGGCCCTTCTGGTCTTGTCAGCTCAGCAAGAGTCTTCAGGGCCTATGGCTCTGGTCATTGGCCCTTAACAGCTTATAGGTTTGTTAGAGTAGCTGTACTGAGAAAACCTCTTTTCTGCCTGTTTCCTCTGGCAGAATGCTGCCAGATCAGTCTGAATATAGCAAGCATCCCATTAACCAAGCAGTACACATAATCTCTCTCAGAACAGCACTAAATTTAACATGGTCATTAAAAAAATGCTGCTAGGGATTCATCTCACAGACTTGCTACTACTCTGCTGCCTGCAAAATAGAAGACTAGCACACCATCTTAATTATGCCAAATAATTATGACTTACAATCAGAGACTCTTAAGATACATTTACTCCAGAAACTGAGGGAATCATATGAAAAGGGAAGGGAATTAAAATGAAGTTGCTAATAAAGCTGAGATTTTCCTTACTGTGCATGTTACCATGTCAACCTGAGTTATGCAGCATCACATTTGAGATCTATTCAAGACCCCTTCAAAAGCTTAGCAACTAACCGGGATGTTATAGATGGATTTTCAGCTGATTTTGGCATCTTTTGCATGATAAATGCTACTTAACCACATTCTTTTTCTGGTTTAATATCAAATACAACTGAGCAAATGTTTAATTATATCCATGCAGATGGTTTATTATGTAAGAGATAATTACTTGTCCCACTTTGAAACTACTAAACCAAGCAGAAAAAATGAGGCTCAATCATTTTAAGATGGCAAGGAACTTAATATAAATTATTATTTCTTGTACATAGAAGAGAAAAACATGCAACCTCAATATTAATTTCCCATGGTTTAACTGTGAATCCTTTAAGTTGGTATGTGAATTTTTCCTCTGTTCTAGCTTCCTTTTTAAAGTCAGCATAGCTTTCCACTGCTGTCTGCCAGCAGTATAAAGCCTTTTACTGAAAACTGAAGCAATATAAAATTTATCAGCTGATCTTTCAGAAAAAAATGCTTTTCTATATTCTTAAGTGTATATATACTTATATTCTTAAGATATATATAATGTCACTTAGCATTATACATATACTTAAGTGTATATATACACTTATATTCTTAAGATATATGAAATGTCACTTAGCATTATTAGTTTGTTATTTAAAATATCTCACATAAGTTATGAGGAGTATTAGTTCCAGTTTCAGCATCTTAGAATTGAGGGTTATATAAGCTGGTACACAATAGAAGTTGGTAGGTAATAGCTGTTGAGGAATTATCACATTTTCACCTGTTTCCCATGTTAGTTGAGCTATTTAAATATGTTTTGTGGAACAAAAGATGCAAAAAAATATGCCTCAAAACAAAATAAAATTATCAGCTAGGAATTATTTAAATTCACATTCTTAATAAAGACCCTAGACTAATTTTTATTTTTTTTTAGTAAAACACTGTATCAAAACCTGCAAGAGGAAATACATTCAGAAGAACTGATAAATCCATTGCACAAATCACTGAGCTAGCTGAAAGTCACCAATAATGTAAAAGTGATTAAACACAATTTATCATCAGATGCAGAAAGTTCCCTCACACCTAAGACAGAGGCTGAAAAAATTGTTCCCAGAGCAGCAGGATGAAGGGACTTTAGTCGGTAGCACATCTTGTCTATATTGATTCTTTGATGCCCAACGGTGAATGAGTTCTTAACCTTTTCCTCAGCACAGACCCAAACACTATTTCTCTCTACCCTGCTGTCTAACTTCATAACATTTTAAGGAATTCAGGATACTTGAGTTCTCTCCTCTTGTCCAATTTGATTACAGTTTCCAGTGGTTGCAAATGATCAGGAGGCTGTTGATGTATATGGGTTGCTCACCAAGGGCATCAGGCTGGCAGCGACCTTCCAGAGAAGGTCTGAAGAGCCTCTGGGGAGGACAGCTGGTCCCCATCTCAGCAGTGTCAAAAACATGGTGAAAGTTCAGACAATGAAATGTAGGTGCTCAGGTTGACAGTACTTGCTCCATACTTTAAGGAATTAATTTTGAACCAAGCCTCACTGAATTTTCTGAGTTTCATATGTTTAGAAAACAAAGCTAAACAAGGGCAGAAAATCTCTGTCTTCGCAAATGTCTGCTGGGCAAATCCATTTATGCAATGCCTGCGTGTTCCTTGGGCAGCTCAGCATATTCCCCAAACATCTGTGATCTTAGCAGGAAAATTGTCTTCTTATGCTACTACATATTCCAGAATGAAAGCAAGACTGCAGAATAATCAACACTCTCCTCTGACTGACTGAAGTTATGTTTACAGACAAATAGCATGCAGGAGCATAACCCTACTGCCTGCTACTCAAAGATGTAATTCCTAAACTGTGGTTTCCAGGTATCCATATTTTATCTGATCCCTGGTGAGGCTGGATACAGAAATAGTCCAGCAAACAGTGAGTATCTCAGGCCAGGAGGTATCCACAAGTTTTGTAGTTTTCTGTTTTCTCCCCTTGCCATTAGCAAATGAAACAGGGAGCAGGAGGGAACTGGAAGGGCAAAGGTAGATTAGAAAGAAAGAAAAAATCAGAAAAATAATTACATTTCAGTTGCATTAATAGTTTGGGGAAATGTTCCTATAGCAAACTATGTGGTTTTGGCAGGCTTCTGAGATAAAATAAAACTGTTAGATAGTTACATTTTGCAAGGGAGCTGAAGTGTCCCTAAACAAACTAAGGCTAAGCTCCATAGTAAGATGAATACCTGATTATCTAGGATAAAAACATGTTTTTCCTCCATTCTTGTTAAACAGGGATTGCTTCATTATTGCTGGACATACATCATGATTCCTTTAGCTTCCCCACTGCCACATACTGTATAGTGCAAAGCTGGAAGAATTGCCCTAGATTCAGTATCTTTTCTGTGGTTCTGTCTGTGTAAGAAGCCATGAAAACTGCAGGAAACAACATAGTAAAATAGCGATTTTCCTGAACTCCCTGCAGAGTTTGTGGTGTTCATACTGTTTCATTCTCAAACTAGAGAGGAGACACAAAGCTTCTGGGTCAGAAAGGATAAAACAAGCACAAAGCTGGGTGAAGAAAAAGAGGATAGAAGGTAAAGATAGACCTTTCAAATGCATATGGAATGTTAGTGTATTATGACTGTGTCTGATGATAATATGTGTATAAAAAGTCACTGGTCTTATCCTACTGATAAGACCTTATCTGCTATCTTATGCTCTTACAGCTATGTGCAAGATAAAATGAAAATTGTGATCACACATTTTAAAGAGCACTAATTACTGCCCGTGCTTGGTCAGTCCCACTTATATTTCACAGTATGCTGACTTGAAACAATAAGGTGTGGTATGTCTTCCAAACTTTAAGCAGAGCAAGTTTATGTGATGATATCCTAAACAAATAATGTATCTGATTTTTTTATTATAAGACAATATAGCTTAACATACTTGTTACACTTCTTCAGATACATAAGGAGCCCCAGCACTTTTTCCCACAAGTAGAACTAAGCAGAATAAAAGCAGAACAGGTATTTTCCCAACTTTAAGAAAGTTAGGTAAGTTTATATGCTGAGAATTGAGGGACTGCATATCTATATAGCAAAAGGGGATGATTGCCATGTGGGAGCTGAGAGGAAGAAACAAGCTGCTGTGTTGGAAACTGAGGGGGAGAATGGTTATATAAAGAGGAAAGACAAGGTACTGCCTACAAGCCAGATACAAGAAGATGTACTTTGGGGAGAATTGGTGATAATGAGAGACAAACAGGAAAAGAAAAGGATATATTCATACACCCATGTACACACATCAGACACACTGCAAAATAAGACAAGGGAAGTTAACTGTGTAGTGTTCATACATATCCTCTTATGTTGTGTATCCTAGCCTCTCCATCCCCTTTTTCTTGTTTCTTATGTAGCATCATTTTTTTTTCTTGGATATGAAAAAGAGCTAAAATGTTGGAAATCAAATTGCCTTGTTTTTAAAAACAAATAGAAATACATGGCAGTATCCTCAAAGGGAATTTAGCCCTTCCCAAGCAGTCATAAATCTATCTTTCAGAGAGACAGGGTTAAGCCTATAATGTGTATAACATAACTATTCTTTGAGAGGTACAGCCCCTTGGTTTCTCAGACTTTCATTTGAAAATGTTTGCCCTGTTGTGATTTGTGCAGTACTTGCAAGCATACGCTTTCTATTTCATCATTGTTAAAGAAAAAACTGTCATTTATTGTACTATTCAGTATGGTGCAGTGGAGAGAAGGTGCAGTGGTGGCCCTTTATATGTGACTGTAATACAAATGGCATATAAATAATCCTTAAAAGCTGAGGGGGACTGTAATGGGCCGCTGGGTATAAGATATCCTATTTCTTCTTGGTTCCAGTTTAGATTGTAATCAGGGAGTTCTTACCCTGACAATTATTAGGTTATGTGTAGAGTATTAATGCATTTACAAAATTAACAGTTCTGTTACACTAACAATTGGAAACTAGCATTAACTGTTAATCAGACCAGTAAAAATTAGTACTTTGTGGTAACGGGAAAAGGGAGTATGTCTGCACGTACATCTCTGCCTCTCCCTACCAAGTGCTCTGGAAACTCTGTTGAGACAAAATGCCAGGCTTTAGGAGAGAGATCATAACTGTGTCTTGCCATGACCAACAGAAGGCAACCCCTTTACCCTTCTGATGACACAGTTCTGAGTTAAAGGCCTCAATACAGAATCATGATACCGAGTGTATTTCAAGTAATGACAGACAGTACCTTCTCAGCTTAGTTTCCACCCTGAATCCTCGTAACACTTTAATCCTTCAGCTTGTCTGCTGTGCCTCTGTGGTCCTCAAGTATTGTTTCTCTTGCATCCAGGTAGAATATGTCACTGCAGGATTCCTATGTATCCTTGACAGCAGGCTCAAAGAGTCTCTGCTGCCTTCTGTGCAGACACAGGATAGAATAAAATAAAGAACAGTGATGACAGGCTCTGAATATAGTCTCATTTTACCCAAAAAGTTCAAATAAAAACTAAGTAGAAAATGAAAGAAAGTCCCCACTCCACCCCTAAGGATTGTTACGGTCCTTGGTTATGAAATTGCATGGACCGGAGGGGTTTCTCTGTAGACTGCATTCAGATTGTTACGAAGTATCTTCTAAAGAACTTTTCTGAATGTTTTCTTTCTAAAATTGGTTTTGAAAGATAGGTGAGGAGGTGTGTTTTATGTTTATGTTTCATGTTTCATGTTTTATTTTTACCACAGCAGCAAAAAGGTATCATCAGACTGAAGATGTCTGTCAATTAATATTGCCATTGACCACATTAATTATAAAAAAAATCAGTCTTTAAACTTGAAGCATCTTCCTCAGTAAATGCAGATATAGATGTTTCATCTTTAACTAGTGATGGGAAGGTGGGGAATCCGTATCATGAAAAGGCTTGTTTTCTAAAAGTAAGCAAAGAAGCACTTTCTAAATCACCAAAAGACTAGAGACACAAATATTAGAGGTGTGAGATGAAGAAGACATCCAAAAGGAGAGCTGAGTGTGGGTGACCTAGACTGACTGACTTAAATCTCTTCCTTTAAGTAAACTGTAAGAATCATGAAATTTTACTTTGTTTAGAAATAACACAAAATGCTATGTATGCCTACTAGTTTTAAGAAAGTGCTAGGGAATGAAGAAAAAAGTGCAATTACATAAGAAAAGATTATGTGTGCCGCTCAAAACTGCGAGAACAGCTCTCATGAATGAACTCAGCTTCACTAAAGCATAGCCAAGTTTGCAGAGCTGAAAAGCTGTGTTTAGCTGTTCATCTTAGGTTTACACATTTGTATCAAAGAAAATCTCATCCTGATTCAGTGCATTGCTAACCAGTAACATTCTAAATCATTTCAAGGTCTGCAGGAAGAGTAGACCTTTGACATATGAGTGAAAGCTGAGAATGAAGATAACAAAATACAGTTTATGACTGGACACTGTTTCCCCAAATCAAAAAAGCATCCATTTTATTATAGGCAAGTATAATGTACCCAAGGGGCTGACTAATGGTCTTTGAAGTCACTGGACTGTAGATATTTTTACTTAGAGGTCATAGGGGAGCAGACCTATACAAAGTTGTGTTGCTCACTTAAATTCTGAACACAATTTGGAACCTAGTGCAAAAAAACACCTAAGTACATGATTAATCACTAAGACCAAATGAAGTTAATTATTTGCATTAAAGTGATGTATATGCAGAAGTGTATGTCAAAGACAGGTATTTAGACTTGTCTAAACGTTTTTGTGGAATGATATACCTTAAGGTGTTTGGATACCTCAGCAAGGTACAAAAAACTTACATGAAATATGGGTGGGACCAAAGCATGAGTATTGTGTGCAGGATGGTGGGGTGGAAGGAAAGTTCTGCTGTTTGTTGCCACTATCATAATTGTGAGTTTGTCATCAGCTGCCTGAATAATTGATAAAACTTAGTTTCTTTGGCTGTATCTACATTGCTAAATGGATTCACTACAGAGAGATCCCTGGCCCAACACTACGGGGTGCAAAATGGCTCATGTCCACACTGGGGGTTCCCCTGCTCAAACAAGATGGCTGCATCCACTCTAGCCCTGGGCTTCCTCCTCAAGGACCTACGTGGTGTCCTGGTCCTTTAGAGATATAATTAGTTTTTAATATCTGGTATTTTCTAGTTGAAATTGTCTGAAAAAAATATGAGGATCTTGTTTCAGCCTATCAAGTGTGATATTTTTATAGAATGAAACAGAAGGCATGTATTACTTGTCTGGGGGAGACATGTAAGGTTGCTTGAGGCTGCAAAGCCTACTGAGAGTGGGTTGGAAGAATATAATGCAGGAGTTAGAGCTCATGCAGGCTCATCTATACAGCTTTGGAGTATGTGTTTTGGGGAACTAAATGTTTCAGTCTAAAAGAGTGCTTACCACTGAACTACTGTATATTGTATTGTAGATCAGGGAGCCAAGACCCAGAAGACAAGAGGGGGACTAAGATATTTGGTATTTATGAAGTACCCCTTGAGAATAGATTATGAATACACAATTTGCCATTAGCCATTCAGAGAGTCTAATAGCTTTCTGAAAAAATATAAACAAGTCATCTGTGAAAAATGACAATATGAATCTTATTGCTTTTCCTCAGAAATCATCTGCTGCCATATAAAATTGTTCTTGTTTGACAGTCTCTCTCTGACGGTCTCTCTCTTGTATTAGAAATAAATGCATTTTAAAATTATTTTACCACCTCCTGTTATCACAGGTTAAGGCTGACTTTTAACAAGAAAAACAGTTTCAAAGAAATCAAACTCAATGCCTTGCTCTAAATTAATTCCTATTGTTTTCATCTTTCCTTTAACATCAGTCACATTGCTTGGAATCAACCACTTAAACGGCACATGGGTTCTAGGTTTCAGCTTCACCAATTGCGTAATTATAAGTGGTAATATTTTATCTCTTGTCTTGAGAAGTAAAAGAAATTAATTTATTCATACAAGTAGGTGTGAGAAGCACAAAAAGGTGTGAGCTTGGTGTTGGGGCATCCTCCACTGACTTCATTCAAAGCTGTAGGAACATATCCTGCAGAGACCTAGGAAGAGTAGCCATAAAGAAGATGGAAGCTTAAACAGTTGTTTGTGCTCTAGGCATGTGAACCCTTTCACAGGTGTCTCTGTTTCCCATAAAGTGCATGTAGGAAGTGAGAAACCAAAACAGGCTGCAAAGTTAGGTGAAATCAATTTCATCCTAAGTTTCTAGACCTCCGCAGGTTTTAGGTATGAACCATGCTGGAGTACTTCACCTTGTGAAGGCTGATACTTCCAGATATGCAATGGCACAGGGTATTATGGACGTGCCCTGGAAGCATTGCATGCCAAAGAGAAAGAATGTTAGCCAACTTTAGGTGCCTCAGTGTTTAAAAGGCAGTTGAACAGGTTCCTGGGATCAGAATTTCTTCCACATACTCAATGAGTGGAGAAAATTGACTAAAGAAAAATCATTGTAACCTGTGAGAAAACAAGCAGCAGCATCAAGGAACTCATAGAGACAAAGTAGATTACAGAAAAAAAGTATCAAGATGCTTTAAACTGCGTACCACAGGTGCAGAAACACAACTGACCGCATTCTTTGGTACTGTATTTCCCAGTTATATAAAAAAAAAAGAAAAAAACCCAGAAAAAATATTCTTCAGGCTCAGGAGCATTTAAATATTAACATCTCCTGGCATAATAGAACTATAATCTTATTAAAAGTTGGTCCTAATTGTTCATATTTTACCAATTAGGTCAAAGTTCTGTCAATCCAGTCCTTACTGAGTGAATTTAATTCACATATTTCAAAGTTACTGAGAATTTATTTCCTAATAGAAGCTCTTACTATCAAATTTACTATTTTAGCAGAATAATGCCCCACCAGAGAGTAAAAATAAATTGTTTTTTAAAGGGAAGTTCTGCTATGGTTACTCCAGAAATCTTCGGAAACTACTAGAGCACTGTACAAAATGATCTATTTTAGAAACTAAATTTGATGGTTTTAGTTTGCTAAATACTTGAAAAAGTTTCCAAAGGTAATTGATTTGTTTCAGTAGAGCAGTAAAATAGGATCTGTTAGATCAAGCAATATTTACAGAAAATTAGATTTAAAGAAATCGGCTTTAAGGCAAAAATGATAACACAATACATAGTACCTTGTGAAACTTCCATGCTATTAAGAACTTTTTGGAAATTGTGGTTTTCATAGATTGAATCTCAGATAAATGAAGCTGTGCTTGAATAACTTAAAAAATAATTTAAAGAGTTCATTATTCATACTGAACCTTCACTATAAAGAAAAAAAAAAAGAGAGAGAGAAAGAGAGAAAATGATATCTTTATTGGGTTATTCAACAGTTTCAGGGGCTATTGCAGTCCCAGAATCAAGAATGGTTCAGGAATAAAATAGGGTAATGAGGATTTAAGTTGTATATGATAGTATTGAGCTTCCAGCCTTGTGACCAGATGTGACACCAGCAAAAAATGAATAATGTGACATTGTTAAATGATATATTTTAACTACTGGACAGTAAACCTTATTGAGCCATACAGAAAAATCTGCCTGAGCATCACCTGTCTGAATTTGGAAAGATACAGATTTGATGGATGGACCGTTCAGTGGATAAAGAATTAGCTGGATGGTCACACTCAAAGAGCTATGAATGGCTCGATGTCCAAGTGAAGACCAGTGACAAGTGGTGTTACGCAAGGATTGGTACTGGGACCAGTCTTGTTT
>VYZX01000911.1:0-52547 GCA_013401335.1 Brachypteracias leptosomus
TAGGGAGGTAAATATGTAGATTACCATAGTTTATTCTACCACCCTTAAGTGCTTGTTTTTTATGTTACCAGAAGATCTTATTATCACCAATAAGAATATTTTCTTAAAAAGTAGATTTTTGGCTCTGAATTTTTCAGTCAGATAGATAATTTCATAGTTGTTTTGTTTTCTTTTGTTTTAGCAGAATATTTTGTGAACTTAAAGGAACTGGACTGACCAATTTCGTTCTGTTTGGGGAACTGGTGTTAAAATCAGAACAAAAGAAAAATCTGCAGAAAATCATGCTTGAACAAAAAGAGATAAATAGATAAATATGCCTATCAGCATCTCCACCAAACACTTTTCAGTTGTAATAGTAATATAATATAAAACTACATCTTTTTATAATGAGGGAAATCATAGGGTATGCATTATGAAGTCTTTCAAAATCATGATAGGAAGAAGGACGTTACTTTATGATAAGGGATGTGCGGAGTAGTGTAGAATTTATGTCTAAACGGGTTTTTTTTGTCTGAATTAACTTTAGTTTTGGAATATATTTGTTGATCATCTTAGTATATACTCAGATTTCCATCAATCCAAAAGTTTATGAAAAAAAACAATCGGAACTATCTTTTATGTGGAAGCTTAAATTTTCTCCTTAGTTGCTGGGAGCAATTAGTTGCAGGAATTAAAAGACATCCCTGTTCTTCAGTTCTCCCTCAGGAATTGTTGCCAGTAATTACTATTTAATGATACAACTTGGTCATTACCTTTTTGTCATAATTTCTCTCTGAAGTATGATAGCCAAATATCCCATATAATCAAAAATGTTTAGTCAATGTGAATGAATCCCATTCTGATTTTTTCCCAGTAACTGTAATTTTTAAATATATCCATGTCAGAGTTTCATATTTTTATTTTAAATCTCATTTTGAAATGCGGTGAAGACTTCACTTCATGCTATTATCTGTTTTGTTAATGGAAAACACATTGTGATACTTCTACAAAGGTTGCTGAATTCTTTCACTGTGGCTCAGAAGATTTTTGCAGTAAACTGATGTTGATGATTATTGTTTTTAAGCCATAAAAAGAATGGGTTATACCTTCCAGTCATGCTGGTGTTTTCTCTGACACCTCAGCTTTATGGTAAGAGGGAAAACAGAGGATGGCTTCCTTACCCTGTCAGAATTGGATTATCCTTTTTCACTTTTGCATGCCATACTGTCTGATGAACTGGGAGAATATTTTTATCTATTGTTTGACCTTAATTTATTAAAGAAGCAAACATTGTAGTGGCTAACAGTTTCTCCTCCAGTGTCTGAGAGTGCTAGTTTTCTAGTATCTGTTTAGAAATTTTTCATTTCTTTGTAGCTACTATTTATATTCAGCCAAATTTTCTAATTAGGTTGTATATTTCAGTCATAGGAAATAAACTCTTTAAATATTTATTGACCCACCGTGAAAAAAATGTTGGTATATATTATATATGCATAGAGTAATACGTATATAAATTATTATTTTTTAAAATCATCGTGCTAAGGCCATCAGCAGAAGTGTGCAATGAAATGAGTTACGTCAGTCTGTTAGCCTTGTCAAGCACTGTCCTTGATAATCATTTAACGTTATAATTTTCAAGATGCTGGTGATGTAGGCTGATGCTTTTTCTCTACTTTCCATCATTATTCTGTCATGTAAATGAAGTGAGCATTTCTTATGTAACTTTGAGATAAAAAATTGAGGCTTTGAGCTTTATCTTGAAGTAAAGATTAATAAATACTTCTGCATCAAATTATGTATTTCTTAGTAAAGATTATCAAAGCATCACTGAGCTGCATTCAGTTGTGCTTAAAAAAGTAAAGCGAAGATGGTTAACAGGTTTTGTAATGGCTAACTAAATAGGCATATAATGTTATGGTCTACTGAGGTTACTCTAAGCTTTATGAAGTAAGTTGAATGGTCCAGTGTCTTTCCAAACAATAAAGGTACATCTACGAATTGTATGGATACCTGTTTTAATACCCTTGTTTCTTAGCAAATGGTGATATCTTCTTTTAGATGTACATAAGTTTGTTCCAGTAGCTGTCCTGTTTTAGGCTGTGAAACCAGAGCATCAAGAGTTGCTAAGATAACATCTCAGCTCCTGACCTTTTTTCCAACATATTTACTTTTTCAGGCTACCACTTAAATAAGAAAAGCATTTTTAGAGTTATTACAAAAAAAAAATTCATTATATGTGTAAGTAGTAGGAAATAACATTTGGGAAATTCCTCAGCTTTTACAGAATCTGCTACAAAAATCTCAAGCCCTCCCTCTGCTTTTTACAGGCAACTTGAAAGTATTTTTCACTTGGCGTAATTATGAGGGTGGAGTTCTTTTAAAATCTTGATGAATGCATTCAGCTGTTGTTTGGGGAATTTAGTGATCAGTCTGTTTCAGCATCCAGAAACAGAAAAACCTATATCATGACTGAAACTATTTATTTTGCAGCATTGAGATGAGGTCCCAGTTCTCAATTTCAGTTATTGAGATGTGTTTATATGCATAACAAAAACTGTAAAGTGCATTTTAGAAATGCTTACATTTCCTACACACTTTACCAAAATGGTCAGTAGGAAAAAAAAAAAAGCTTTGAATATGAACATGCTGATTTAAATAAATTCCAGGACAAATTGAACTAGAACAGTCCATGTTCAGAACTCAATCCTTCTGAGAATGGAGCATTTCAGTTTAAAAGTCCATACAGCTATCCTCCCAGAGTAGCATTTACATGAAATTCTAGAGTTTATAGATTTCAAGGTCCCAAACTGAGGTGTATATTTGCTCCATAATCTGTATTTTGTAGTGATCACACCTAAAGAGAATAATTGTCTGTAGGACACATTCCTAGTATCTTGAGAAACTCTGTAAGGTGTCTGCAAAGCACAGTCAAATAACTGTATTTCTGGCCAATAATGCTTGGAAAGAGACCTTTCAGTGTGTCTAAAGATGCGTCTTTACAACCTATGTGTCATTTCTGGTTGCTGTTAAAATACAAATTCCTGAATAGTACTGAAAGATCTGACACACTTTATTATTTCACTATTTTTCATTACTAGTTTGGAGGATATCAGATTTTTCTTGTTGTGTTGTCTTAGTGTGGTTTGTTTCTTTTTATGTAGGCAGAGCCAGATGTGTGACAGCCTGGCTAGGTCACTGCACATTACTGCTCTGCTCTGCCCTGCCCCACACGTGGCACAATGGGAGCAGGGCCTTTCTGAATATGAAGATAAACAGCAGCTTTTAAAGAACTATAACTGTGATGACAGTTAGGTTTTTAGCTCTTCCACAGAAATAGCCAGCAGCAGCATTCTGGGATCGTGTCTGGAGTTTGCAGAGGGAACTACCACTCTTCTCCATCATTTTCAATCATCCTTACAGGAAAAACTACTGTAAAAACAAGCAGCCCCCCTGCCACACCTTTTTCTTAATTTTCTTTTCATGAAAAGTGTACTAGATGAGAGCTCTATAATGCTGTAATTATTCATGTAAGAGAAAATTGATTGATAAGAGGTTTGTGCAGTCTGTGCACAGGCTACTGTTGCCATGGTGCACAATCACATGTGAATGTGCCACATATGAATCACATGTGGTTAGTTTGAGCTTTTATTTGAAACTGGGCTTTTAAAATTGTTTGGCAGGTTTATGCTGAAGATCCTGATGTCAGTATCTCAGAGACAATTAGGCTTCTGCAGATGTTGTGGAAATAGGCAGCTGGGTGGAGAAAAGTCAATCCCACAGGTGGCCCTGACATGGAGAGAGCTGCAGCATGAGATTCTGATGATCAGGGCTGCATGGAAAGCCTCACTCTGGGCATGTGGGAGACTCACCTTGTAAGTGTGTAACCCAAACAGTTTGGGTTGGGTTTTTCTTTTTGGTTGGTTTTTTTTTTTTTTTCAATAGCTAGTACAAAAATATTGTAGAATCATAGAATAATTGAGTTGGAAAGGACCTTGAAGATCATCTAGTTCCACGCCCCCTGCCATGGGTAGGGACACCTCCCGCTAGACCAGGTTGCTCAAAGCACCATCTGACCTGGCCTTGAATGCTTCCAGCGAGGGGACATCCACAGCCTCCCTGGGCAACCTGTGCCAGTGTCTCACCACCCTCAGAGTGAAGAATATCTTCCTAACATCTAATCCAAATCTACTCTCTTTCAGTTTAAAGCCCTTACCCTTTGTCCTATCACTACATTCCCTGAAAAAAAGTCCCTCCCCAGCTTTCTTGCAGACCCTCTTTAGGTACTGGAAGGCTGCTATGTAGTCTCCCCTGAGCCTTCTCTTCTCCAGGCTGAACAACTCCAACTCCCTCAGCCTGTCTTCATAGGAGAGATGTTCCAGCTCTCTAATCATCATTGTAGCCCTCCAACAGGTCGATGTCCTTCTTGTGCTCCTTCTTGACTCCAGGTTGGGTCTCATAAGAGCAGAGTAGAGGAGCAGAATCACCTCCCTCGACCTGCTGGCTACACTGCTTTTGATGCAGCCCAGAATACGGTTGGCTTTCTGGGCTGCAGATGCACATTGCTGGCTCATGTTGATCTTCTCATCAGCAGCAAGTCATTCTATTGACATGCTTGCATAAGGATGTTTTGGAACTTGTTCTTTCCCCCACTGTCATACCATAAGTCTCTAGTTCCAGCATATTTTCCTTCCTTTTTTCTCCAATCAAACATATTTGACCTGGGCTTTTAGTTTAAAATATTTTTAAAAGCATAGTCTCATTTAAAGCCTGAACTGTTGCTCTTACTGATGTCAGCAAAAAGAAGATACTTTGAAACTTAGTAAAAGAAGGATATTTTTTATTAACTTTTTATTACTCAATGCATATGCTTCCAGACACAGCCTGTGAGGTACTGGGTCCTAGGGCTGTAGGAAAGAAGTCAAAGTGACAATTTGTAACAGGAGGAGGACACCACATTCTCCAGATGCCCCATTTGGTTGAGGGCAGGGCAGGTCAACTGCCTGGCTTCCTCTTTCCCTCTCATTTTCAGGTTCACCTACGTTTTTCAAAAGTGTCTTGCTCCTGTTGATTTCTTCTCAGTTTTAATAAACTGTGACATGCTACAGGAATTCATCTCAAATACTGCTTGTTTATTGCTGTGCAAGCCTGCGTCAAAAACACCTTGTGAGCATCCAAGCTTACTCCTGGCAAATGCAGGGAGGTTTCTTCAGCAAAAACAAAAATGAAAACTTAAATACTGTAATTAAAATGAACTGGATAAAGGATTCAAAGTGTCTATAAAAAATTCCCAGTCTTACAGTATACATAGTAACAAAGTACATTACTCCTTTAAATAAATAAGGGGTAATAATAGTAACGGAGTAATGTTTTTACTATTTTAGTCTTTGTGTAGGACTCTGTGTACAATCTTTCTATCTTTTCAGGTTGCTTTTAGAAGTTTGATGGTCTTCCAGTGAAAACTGGTTGACTTTGAATTTCACATATTACATTCTTGTGTAATTGCTTTTACTGGCTGTTTGCTTGGACTGAGTTGATCAGTTGGTGTCTGTTGCTTCCAGTTTGGAAATACCTCCATCTCTTTTTGCTACAACATTTGTAAGGGTGTTTTTTATAGCAAGCTGGGGCATCTACAGCTGTCAGAGTGAGAATAAATGCAAAATTAAAGCCTATTTGATACAAGAATGAGGTGACAGAAACTTCCTCTGTGTGTACTTGAAAATGAAAAGTGGTATGTTCTAGTAGTCTTTTGACCATTTGATTTATTACCAATTTGTAATTTTTTAAAGTATTTGGCGATTAGAATAACGTGTATATTTTTTGTGTTATGTTAGCTTGAACAATTTGATATTCAAACATGTGCATGAATTAGGTTAACTATTTGTGGGCCTTCAGTAGGAGAATAGTGGGGAAGGGGGTATTTTCTTCACCTAGTCACCTCATTGGTTATTATAGGTGCCTCTACAGTTACGGCATTGAAGCAGAGCAGTCTTACCCTTTAGCACACCCTCGCAGTTCTTTTTCCAGTTTTGGTAATCACTGATCAGGTATTGCTTTTTGATCTATATTAAGCCTCTCCTCCTAAAATTTGACAGTTAGGGTATAAAATTAACACAGGAGATGGGAAAATTACTACTGTTAATAGAATGCAATTTGTTTATTCATATATATATATATATATATAGATATATATAAGAGAGAGGCAAGAGAACTCCAATTTCATAGGTCATAGCTACTGTGGTATTTTTATTCTTTTCCTGTTAGCTATTTGTTATTGTGCAGGTTTCTGTCACAGAGTGCCTGGTAATACATTATCCTGCTAGTTAAGTGAAAGAACCTGAATTGTATTATTACTCTTGTTTTTAAAATCAAATTCAATTCTGAATTGTTCAGCTGCTCCATTACACACAAAAGTATTGTTGGCACAGGTCATTGCATGTCTTCACAAAGGTCCTTAGCAAGGAAAGGTTTATGGTGAGAGATCAACTGTTAAAGCTGAAAAATTAGGTGGTCCAGGAATACAGAAGCTTTTCTCCATATTAACAATATTGTAAATTTTTAAGTACATTACAACATCAGTCAGTCTTCCCTACACCAGTAGCCTGTGTAATAGAAAACACTTAATTACGGACTTGTAATAGAGTTGTAAATGTAGATGCAACATGTAACTTGCAACTTAGCTTTACCTGAAGGATTTGTGTCCAAAGCTTGTTTAAATTACGGTTCAGTATTAAATTAGATTTCCCATGTCTAGACAAGTATTTGATCTGCTCTGTTCATTTGAGGCTTTCTCTGCTTTATTTGTTAAAGAGAGCCCTCCCCACTATTACCCTATTCACAGGAGTGCATCATACAATCAGGTAAGAGGATGGAATCTGAAGTGTTTACAAAAGAATAATAAATATACTGAGGTGATGAAAGAAGTGAAGACATTGTTTCATTTTGTCAGTAAATAAAGATTTTAAGAATGTATAGTTTGTGCTAAGATAATTGAAGACTGTCAGCACTGATTCTTCTGTGGGATTTTTTTGCCCTATGATTTTAAACCTTTTAAAATCTGGATACAGATAGGGATACAGTCAGTGATAGGATATCACTGGTTATTGGACTTGGACACTTGCGTTAGCCTTTACAGTGCCTGTATAAGAAAACAGCAAGCTGATTTAGCAACTTTGGAAAAGCTCTAGATTGCTGATATTTTGAGACAAGTATCTTTTTTCTTGGCACTAAGGTTTCATGTGAAAACACATACATCAACTGATTCTATAGATGTCTATTTCTTATCTTCCTGAAACAAAAGAAAGGGTGGGCTGCTCTTTAGGATGATGTCCATTCACAGTTTTATATTTAGAGCTATTTGTTTTCCTTTAGTCAGTATTTTTGCTTTTCTTATACACATGCTCTGTCTGGCAACAAACAGCAGTCTCAGACCCTGTGGACTACTGGGATGCTCTGAGTACTGAGTACATTGTGGTCTCAGGTGGGAGAAGATGGACTGACAGGCTGAAAAGTGTTGAAAAAGTAAATTAATGAAATTAAATATCCGAAGACTGAAGCTGCTAGGAAATATGTTTGCTCAAAAGAAATGTAGGGCTTGACTGTATCTCTGCGTTGCACCTAATCTAGACTGCATGAAAACTATTGAAGACATAAAACCTTACCAAAATCGTATTGGTGGATAAAGCTTTCCCTTCAGGAAAAGCATGAGGGAGAGAACAAACTAAGAGACAAATGTTTGTTGGACTCTAATGTGTGCTACTGGAAAACCTCTGTGGTTCATGCCACAGACCGCATCATAGAAATCTGAGAGTAGAATTGTACATTATGCTCCCCATAAGTATGTCCTTAAAAGCATTTTGTTATTTAAGTTTAGAATCTGTTTCTGTGTGCATGAGTTGATCATAGAGATTTATGCCTGGCATTTGCTATAGGCCATTTTAGAATCCTTTTGTTACATTAATGTTGGAAGAGGTCAAGAGCAGGAGTTCATATTGTATTTGACCTTAATAAAATTAAACTAATGAAAACGAAGCCTTTAAGAGTATTTCCCAGTGTATTTTATAAACTGTTTATATTTTGTTCTGTACTGAATTAAGTGAATTTTGAAATGTATTTTAAATAGTAGCTCTAGACTTGCTGGTGTTCATAGTAGACCCATCTAGACATAATTAATCCTCTTTTGGCAAATACCATATTCTGTAGTTGAGCTAAAGATACTCTTTGCTATAGAGCCTTAGGGATTACACCTGAATTTCATTAAGGAAGTCTAACTAATATCCAGAGGAATCTCCCCATGTAGAATTGCTTCAGACTGGTTAGGACAAGATGGGATGCAGCTCCCTCCCCCTGCCTCCCAGAACCAGTTGTATTGTTTGCTTTTTGTAAGAATAAAATTGTATTGAGATGAACAGGATATTGTCTGTGAATAATTCAGAGACTGAAGACAGATCTATTGTGCTGGAGTTGCGTTTTCAAGGCACGATATGTTTTATAAGCTTTTTTTTATTTTAAGAAAATTGTCAGATTTTAAATGAATACAAAGAGATGATGTACAATACAGGATGTTGGGAAATAGATTAATTATAAGAACACTAATTAAAGCTTAGTCTGCCTAAGTGACTGAAAATTCATGGGCTTTATTTGGCTGTCATATTATGGTCCGTTTATTTCCCACAGAAGGACTTTGATACTATAGGCTCTTCCTCACATATTACTTATTTACTGTCTGTTTTTCAACAGGATAGGTCCCTGCTTCTTTCATCATCTGTTTCTGTATGAAAAATTAATAGGGGGAAGATGTGAAAATGCTTAAGGCTTCTATTCTATGTTTAGTTTTGCTTTTTTTATTTAGGGAGAGAGAATCAGTGTCTTAGGAAGAAGAAAAAACTAATTTACCTGCTGCTGTGCATAACAGAGCTGACTTTAAGAACTGAGATATGTATGACAGGTGTTAGGGGTATTGCCTGTGCTTAATGTCCTGCCAAATTAGAAACATGAGAGGCAGTTTTTGTCTTATCTGAAACTAAATGCTTGACACAGATTTTGAAGTATTTTTTATTAATCTTAAGTGCTGCATTTTTGCTTCATGCAATATACAGTCTCTGTCCTGGGATTTTACCTCTTAAATTTGGAGAGCTGTCGAAGCCCTGTAGATCAGTGTGTTGGACTCTTAGAGAGCAGTCCAAAGCTTCAATTATTTTGAGTCTTCCTTTCTCACAACCCACTTCTGCACAGTATAAAATAACTTCTGTCTTTGTCACAGTTTCCTCTTGAGAACTGAGTTCTGAAACTGCTTAAGCTCACTCACCAGGCATTAAAATACCTGGATTTGAAACTTCTAAACAAGTTTCTTTTCTGGGAACACTTATTCCTGATGTTTGTCAATTTGTTATAGCTTGGACTAGACACAACTCTGAGATGATAGTTGTGCAAATGTATTCCTGCAGGCGAGACCTTTAAAAGTTTACAGAAGGATTCCAGGTCTGTTTAAGGTTCTAACTAGGTCAGTTCAAGGCTTACTTAGAGAAAATATTTTTTTAAAATCTTAGCTTTCTGCTGACTTGGCCAGCAGTTCCAGCCTGTCATGCAATAATGAATTTCCTGTCATTAAGCTGATTGCTTCTTTGACTGAATGGATGGGGTTTTTTCTCTCCCTCTGTATTAAAATGCCTTTCAAAAGTGTATGTTGCAAGGAACAGAAGTTTATATAATTAAGAGCCAGAGTGTGTAAAGTGAGATAGTCTCCTGAAGACTCAGGTGAGTCCTGTTTATGTATGGTATGTTTCAGAGTTATGAGGAGCTCTATACAATTAGTTCTTCTAAATTGTTATATATATATAGATTTATTACCAGTAAAACAAATTCACATTAGAAGTCCTTCACATTTAACCTCTGGCATTTTTACAAATGTCTTATGAGAACTGTAGAACTAGGATTTTACAAGATGAAGACTCATAAGGGTTTTGCAGGCTGATAACTGACTATTATAGGGGAGTTTTGCTGTTGGTTTACCATAGAGATGATGTTTGAATTTTTCAAAGTTCAAATTTGCTGTACTTTTGGTAGTTCTTTCAATATGAATGCTTCCTGGGTTTGAAAAGCTCTTACGTACTTCCAGCTACTTTTATTTACTACCCTTCCTGTCAAAGCAAGGTAGAAAGTAGGAAGGAGTCTTTTGCTATCTCCTTGAAAAGTTTTGGAGACTCGAGCAAGTTATAAGGCATTGAAAATTGTCATAGTCTGTCTAGCTTTTGCTTTGTACAATGTGTTCCTGGATTCCTGCCAAAATCACTAAGCGTTATTAGCACACCACTTGAACCATCTTAGTGTCTTGCGTCAGTATGACACACACAATTTAAACTCCAGACAGGACGCAGATAAAATAGTGGTGGCTATGGCTGCAGCTGCTTTCCTCACTCTAAATACCCTTTAGCCCAGACAAAGGTGTCCTGGGGCAGGTAATCAGAAAAGCATGAGATCAGATGTCATGTCTGCTGACTGATGTTAATAATCTGTGCTTTCATAATCGCTCATTACTGAGGAAAGAATTCTGACCTACCCAAGGCTACTCTGCTGTGAATCCTTTCTGGCATTCTCCTTGTTCTGAAGATGCCTGAATACCTGTTGAAGCTTGGCCCTTAAACCAGGAATAAAGCCCCAAAACAGTTTTCTCAAACCGTGTATTGTTCCCACTGAAATCAACTGCCTTTTGGTAATTGTTGATTTTAGTGTAAGAAAATTAAACTAAAATTGAGAGCTTCTGACTTTCTAACTGAATGATAGAGAAGTAGATCTCTGCTGGTTAGCCACGGAGTGTCAGTGAAATTGCATGATTATGCTTTCTTCAATTGGTCTAACCTACACATAGAGATGGAGAACCCATTCTCCAGAGGCTGCCCATTTGCATGGAAAATAGGATTTGATATGTGTAATTATTTTGGTATCTTAATGGCAATTAAGAGGACAAAATGCAGACTTGCATGGGCAATCTTGCCTCACATTTTCCTCACTTCTGAGTGCTTGCTTTTACAGCATAATTGAAATTTCAGGAGCAGAGGATGATAATTGGTGTGGAGTTGTCAGATTAACAAATAGAGGGACTTCATGCTAGTGGCTGCAGACTTGCTTTTAGAGAAATAACATTAAATTTGTTTCAGATGGTGAGACAGATACAAGATCCTGGCAGCTGGTTTCATGCACAATCAATAGATATGGACAGCAATGGAGTTTGGGTTTGCATTCTTGCATTGTGCTTTATATTTTATTACATCTACAAAATTCATGAAAATCCTATAGGCCAAGTGAAATGGTTTAGTGGAATGGATGTGGCCAGCAGGCTGGATGATTGACATCCCCCCTTCAGAAGAGAAAACTTCAATGTTCAGGTCTGAGAGTTAGGATGGCTATGGCAGTCTTCTTCACTTTAGTAACCAGGTTGTATTGTGTAGAAAACTGCCCCTGGGAAAAATTAAGTCTTTAAGAGTTCAGGGCAGAACAAGTAAAGCAAGAGGCTGAAACTGGACTATAAAACAGCTAGACGTGAAATGTGTCTGTTTCTCACAAAATGTAGATTAGTGGATGAAGGTGAAGAGAATGCATAAACAGAGGATAGAAATCATGCAAACTGGAGCAGGCCAGAAAAATAATCACTTGGTCATTGAGTATAATTCCATGTCTCTTTTTTCAGAACTCCCCATGACATGCCTTTAATATTCTCTTACCATGTCATGAAGAGCCTTGTTATGATGTCCAGGACACTTTTGTTTTCTGCAGTGTCCCATTTGTTGTCGTGTTGGAAACATTTTTGTAAAAACTGGTTACATTTTTTGGCCTTCCCATCCTCTGAGACTGAATAATTGATTTCCAGCAGACCTGCTTTTTGTGTACTCAAACTTAGGTTAGCATGTGCCAAAATAACAATGATATGCCAATGTCTCCTGAATTTGTTTAAGGAGAAAGGGAAGCACTGATTGTGTTACTGTTTAAAATGTATGTGGTGATACATTCAATTATATATCTGAAACACAAGTAACCATTGCAGTTCCACGGTAAGAGTTTCAAACTTGTAATTAAATGAAATAAACTCATTTTTGTGTAATGTTGATAATGCTGGCAGATAGAACAGAATCATAGAATGTATTGGGTTGGAAAGGACCTCTAACGGTCATCTAGTCCAATCCCCCTACAATAAGCAGAGACATCTCTAACTAGGTCAGGTTGCTTAGAGCCCCATCAAGCCTGACCTTGAATGCCTCCAGGGATGGGGCCTCCACCACCTCTCTGGGCAACCTGTTCCAGTGTCCAACCACCCTTATATTAAAGAATTTTTTCCTAACGTCCAACCTAAATCAACCCTTTTCTGGCTTAAAACCTTTACTCCTTGTCCTATTGCTACAAACCCTTGTAAAGAGATATTTCCCTGCCTTCTTATAGGCCCCTTTTATGTATTGGAAAGTCTCAGTAAGATCCCTCTGGAGCCTTCTCTTTTCCAGTCTGAACAGCCCCAACTCTCTCAGCCTGTATTCATAGGAGATGTGCTCCAACCTCTGATCATTTTTGTGGCCCTCCTCTGGACATGTTTCAACAGGTCTACATCCTTCTTATGTTGGGGGCTCCAGAACTGGACGCAGTACTCCAGGTGAGGTGTCATCAGGGCAGAGTAGAGGGGCAGAATCACCTCTCTTGATCTGCTGGTCACACTTCTTTTAATGAGGCCCAGGATGTGATTGGCCTTCTGGGCTGCAATTGCACATTGGTAATAAAATAGGGTATTTATATGACAAATTAGGGTTATTTAGTGATATGTTCTGTAACTTTGGCTAGAGTTGACTGTCTGACAGAATTTCTCCTGCTTTTGAAAAGGGAGAGTCGTATTACTTACCTGTTCTCTAGTTCTTCATTTGATAAAGTGTGAAATTGAATTTATTTTCTTTTGTTTTCCCCTGGGAGTCCCGAGTTTGCTGTTTTCGATCTTAAAATTATTGGATACCTCTCTCCTGATGGATCTGTCTGCAGTTTACATGTTTTCCATCATCATAGAACAGCTAAAATGGAGTGTTAAGTTTTGGACTATCAACATAACTAATACATCAGAAACAGTAATTTTCTTTTACAAAGGTTAGGAAAAAGAGAAATTTCAAGTTTAGATCTGAAATTTATGTAAGTGTTTCTGGCATTCTAAACATAATTTCCTAGATTGAAACAATGGGTTTCTTAATGTTTGCTGTTTCAAAAAGTACACAAAAAGCTAGGGAACTTTTTAATTTAGATGGAAAATTTCCATGTACAGAGGGAAGATAATAGTAAAAACCTTCAGTATACAACAGGAGAGTGGTCAGACCTCACATTTTCTGTAGAAATGCTTGATGAAAACCTGTTTATATAGACCAGGCTGTGTATAGATGAGAAATATAGAAGAGTTTAGAGGACTTGGAATGCAGAATACCTGAGTTTACCCACAAAGTTGTTTCCAAAAGACTTGAGTGTTGTGGTGGATGATGTAACATTGTATGTCAAGAAAGGTATCACTTGTCTACATGGAGAAATAACCCAAAATATCTATCAAGGAATAGCTCTTTTACAGTAGCTCTCTGAGAGGATGTTAAGAGTGCCTTTCTTAGTCCACTTTGAAAATGGATTAAACTAAACCACAAAATAGCTTTTTGCAAGAGTGTCCATGGGGGAGTTTGGATCGAATAGCTGTAGTACTTTCATGTTTTCACAAGCCCTTCCCCACATACACAAGCTTCTACAAAATTTTAGCCGTTTCTAGGAGAATTTTCCTTCTGAGTTTGTGACAGCATACAGCTTCCAAAAACCTTTTAACAGTATTTGTGAGGTAATAGACAAATGAAGGTTCTCAAAAGTGATAGGAATGTAATCTAATGCTAGGCTTTACCAGTTAAGTGTGCTATACAAACATTGATTGTACATTTCTATCTCATACCTGATAGCAGAATACAGGGAAATCAATTCAGCCTTGTACAACTTTCAAGATCATAGATTAGCCAGGTGAAAAGTCAGGTTCTGGAATCCTTCAGCCTTTGTGACTGAATCTGAACAACAAGGCAAAAAACATATCATTAACACAGAAACAGTGGTCTATTTTAGCACCAGCCTGAGAAAAGGATCATTGCATGTTTAATTCTCAGAAAGAAGGTGATGCTCACCAATATCTCACCAGAAGAAAACTGAAACTGTGAACAGGATAGAGTTCAATTTTTCATCTTTGTCTTTGTGATCTCAATACATTCTTCTAGTATTAAAAAAGTAGTTTTGTAAGTTCTTCAAAAATACCACTGTCATCAGAGAGGCCTGGTTAGGTAGATATATTGTTCTATTGTGTCATTTTGTATGTTCACAGCAAGATTAGATTGCTTTGTAGTAAAACTCCCATGTTTAAAAACTTTCAAATGTATGTACTATACTAAGGTTTAAAATGTGATTCATGAGGAGAAGATAGCATAATTGATTATGAATCATTTTTAAAAGTGGGTTAAATGCATTCTTTGTGTGAAGGGAACTTCCTTCTTAATCCAGCAGTGCATTCCCATACTGTTTTCATGTTTTTCCCTGCTTAAAATGGGGTATTTTTATCTCTTCTGCAGCAAGGAACTCATATGCCAGGGAGTGTTCAGCACCAACAGAAAGTATTGTGGAGTTTCCCGATGGGATGATGCGCCTTTTTTAACGTTATTTAGATTCTCAGCATCTAGGGAAAGGTACAGACCCTAGCCCATATGTTGTGTGTGTGTACTGTGTGCAAAATACTGGTGTGTCAGAAATGGGGAAAACCTGCAGGTTCCGGTGTTTGCAGCCTGTGACCTGCCCTAGCTGGAGTACCCAGCAGCTCCCGAGAGGACCCTGCAGGGTGCTGAATGCAACGCGGGCGGCAGGGTCTGTCAGACTCCCCCCTCCATGGAAACCCCTCCGCTGAAGGGAGCTGGCAGTTGTTCTTGCCTACTTTTTACATGGTAAAATATTTATCCTCCAGTTTTGTTTGCAAAATAGTTCTGTGAAGTGTGTCAGTGTATGTAAGAGCCAGTCTTAGCGGGAGGACAGAAAAAGCTATTAATGACTGGGAAATTATCAAAAAGCAAAGCTTAGCAGAGCCAAAATAGTAAAGAAATTGATCCCACTCCTCCAGCAGTTTAGTCTGCATGTATTTGAATGCGATGCCACTCATAGTCAAAACAACATGGGCAGCTATAATAGGTTAAAAATGCTTTTCGGCTTTTTCTTCTTGAAAGGCCAAACTTTTCTCTTAGTGTGTTTGTGACTTTGCTTCGAGGACACGGGGCTAGACTTTACGGTTTGTTTAGCTATGAAGGGAAGACAGACTAGGGGGTGGTAAGGGGAGCTTAGTTTTGGAATGTAAATACATGTAGAGCTCTTCTCCTTTTGTTTAGCATCTCTTTAAACTAAGACAAAAAAAATCAGTGAATGAATGAATAACAGCATGGTGAAATACCTAAATGTTTGAGTTAAAATTTTTGGATGTTTGAAATCCTATTTGGATCCTTTTCCCAGATCGCAGTGCATTCATATGCACTCAGCAGGAAACTTCATGGAGATGCACATTTGGGCAGAAGGTCTTTGGCGGTGCCTTTTTCTTAACTTGTGTCTTTTCTTCTTTTGAAGAAAGTAATGGCTTAAGTCTGACTGAAGAACAATCTTTTTTGTATGTTCCTTATAAGAATTTACTTATGGTTCACAGATTTTACCCACCATCTATGTCTGCAGTCTTTTGGATTTAAAACAGCATATATCCCTCTGCAGACAACAGGAAACGCCAAATTAAAGACTTAATGACATACTGCTGAAAGAAGACAAAAGGTGACAAATTATAAAACAGCCAGCTAAACTTTTAAAGAAAACGCTGAAAAAAATCCCACATTCAAACAGCTTGAAAAGGATAAGGATATTTTTACACTTGCAGACATGTTAATAGAAATTAAACTGAATCATGCTGAACATAAACTTAAGCATTTAAAAGAACTGATGGGTTTCAAAAAATTAGTTTCCTAGAACAATGAAAACAGGCTTCTGAGTTAAAAAAAAATGAAGTTAATACTTTGATATGTTTTAACTTTGTTGTTATTGGTTATTGAACCACAGACTCCATTTTTGTAGTTGGGAAACCAGTAAATATGTGACTTCTACCCTTTAAAACTTATTAGCCTTTCTTGCTGATGCAAGTGCAGTTGTGTTCGCTTTCCTTGCACTTGTGCCCTGGCTCTGTGCTCCAGCCTTGCAGCTTCTGGTGTGATTTACAATGGTAGGAGCATCCTTTGATCTCCTGTTGAGTTCTGGAGAGATGTTGGAAGAGTGAGATGAGTGAAAAAGAGAAGGAAGGGAGAAGTGTACAGATGAAAAAGCAAGATGGCAAACCTTTCCTTTCTGATCCCAGTGGCCTTGATCCCCTAATTCATTTAACTATTTTATTATTTATGTTCCTTGATGGTAAACATTTTATGTTTTACTCTCCTTGATGCCATGAACTTAAATTGGACTGTAGCACTTAGTAACTTAACAGGAGGTTGCTACTGCTTGAGAAGTGGCAAGGATGTGAACAGTGGTTCAAACGGTAGTTTTGAAAACAGTTATGTGGAATTTACATTAAATACTGCTCCAGTTTACCTTAAGGATTCGTACTTGAAGGGTTACCTACTTAGTAGCTTACTGGCACAAGTCTGAAATCTGATCAGTGAGAATTTGTAAGTAACTTCACTGTAAACAAATATCATGATAGGACTGGAGAATGTATTTTTATTCATATGCTCCTAAATTTTTTTTTTTCCTGTCACTGCCACTGCAATATTTAGAAATACACAGCACCCATCTGATTGATAAATGCTGTTGATGCATTTTGGGTTGTTTGAGGGGTTTTTATGCTTTGGAAAAAAGGAGGAATGATTGCTTGGGGTTCCTAGTGGAATCAAATTGCATATTTAGAGAGAGAGAGAGCTCTTTACTCATGACTCTACGTTTCATGAAAAGAAATGCTTAAATTGGAATATTTGCAGGCCTATGTGAATCAGTGTATCATCTAAATCCGTTTATTATGATAAATTCCATTGCTTACCTAATATTCAAACAAGCATCTTCATCCTCTGTATGCCATATATATATGTTTGGTTTTATTATAATATATATGTCTAAAACTCAGTCATCTGCCAGTGTGCTGAGAATAGTCTGACCAACTTTATCTCCTTTTCAGATATTGTTGTCATCCATCTGTTGTTTTTGTTGTTACATGTGCATTGTAAGCTCTAAGGCTGAGCTTCTGTTTTGTGTGTGCAGCATCCATTGCAATGGGTAAAAGTCAACAGCTGCGCATCAGGCATTGCAGTAAAACAAAATAATGTATGAGTGTGTGTGTGTCAGATGAGCTGCTGTCATTGTGAATGTGGGGCACTGAGAAACATTGTGGGATGAGTGAAATAGAGAAGACCCACCAAGTTATTTTATTTGGAATTGTTCTTGATAATATGAGAGGCTGATTCTATTTCTTTGGTTTTAAAGCTGGACTGGAACATTTACCACACCTCTTCCCATGTGGAAAAAAGTTTGCCATTGCAAAAGAGCTGCTTTTTGACTGCTTCAGCAGTTAGAAACTTGTTTGATTTTCAGTCGGGCTAGCTTTTATAAAGTGTCAAAGTCCATTTGATGTTTGTCTTTTAATACAGTACTCCTCAAAATGTTTTTTAGCCAAAGCACTACCTACTGTTTTTAAAAAATACATGGATAGTCAAACTCAAAGTATAGACATTGCTTGATGGTCTGTGCTCCCGGGGGTGTTATCCAGTCTAGTTTTGGAGAACTGAAGAGCCACACTGTATTTATGTGCATCGTTGTAGAAATACAGATTTGTGAACTCTCTTGAGCTGGAGCTGAGTTGTAATAGACGTCTGTACAGCATATCATACAGTGGGGCCCCAGTCTCTAGTGGGTTTTGTAAATTCTACCATGATAAAAATAATAAAAGAGAATCTTCTTGAAAAGATAATTTAGCCTCAGGGTGTTGCCTTTCTGTGCATATATACACACACACACTCTCAGCTATTCAGTTATTTAGCAGTTCAGCCAAAATTTTTGTTTTAATACCTATGGAACCATTAATTCCTCATTTGAAATAGAGGAAATGTTCAAATTGAGAAGAATACCCCTGATTTAATTTACAGAAAGTTAAAAGCAAATATGAAGTATGGAAATGGATTTTTTTTTTTTAAGTGTGTTTGTCTTATTCATATGACAAAAAATATTGATCAGAATATTTACTAGTGATTTGTGGCATGTGGTAGAAATGGAGCAGCAGTGAAAGCCTGGAATACGAAAATCTTGTAGAAGAAAGAGTAACCATTAGTATTTAGCAAGTGAATTGTAAGTTTTAAAATGTAGGCTCCCTTCTTGTATATGTCTGCCAGAAAGCAAAAACAAAACAAGCAAAAATCAGTCATCTCTGGCAGATGTGATATAGTGCAGGAAGCTTCCTGATGATATCTTCCTGCAACAGCAAGCAGAGGGCCGCTAACCCCTCAAGAGGGAGACACTGAATGTCAGCTGGGTTTGAGGTGGTTGGTTGGCATGGTGTGGAAGAAAGGGAAAAGAAATGCAGAGAAGGAATAACAGAATTAGGGCTGTTCCTTCTTTAGGACTTTCCACCTTTCTATTTGTGGTTGGAGGAATAAGAGAGCCAGCTGTTGGCTTACCTGGGCTTTTCAGGAGCCTCTGGCTCCTAAAATTAAACTTCATGGGTGTGGAGAACATCTTTTTGTTACATTTAGGTACTAGCAAATAGAAGTAGTTTGTAGGTTCTGCTGAAAAACAAATAATAGTTAGACTCAAAGCTAATTTTGTGTTAAAGGAAAGTACCTACTTTCTGGGCAAGTTCAGGTACAATATTCCAACCATACCAGCATAAAATTAGCTCTCTTTACAACCATAGTTTCTCTTGATGCAAATATTATTTTAAACTTAGTTTAGAATCTGTGGACAGAGTGTGGTGGTTAGTCCTAAAAACTGTCCTGTGTTTATACCCAGAAGCTGGCTGCCCAGTGTGTTACAGCCATGACTTCAAAAGCCGGTTTGCAGGAAGGGGAAACAGTGGTTTTACTTCTGTGCCACTTCAGCCTTGGGTCTGACAAAAATTACTAGTAATCATGGTGGGGTGAATCAGGGGTTTTGTTTCTTTATTATTTAGAATGCCAGCTATTCCAGAAATTAGGCAAGACTCTCGAATAAATTTGCACAGGCAATCAAACTATCATCAAATGGCATCAACTTTTAGTATGATATGGTCAGAATTATCTTCTACAGCGGAAATCCCTACAGACATTGAGGGAATGGTGCCGTGAAGAACAGACCTGCTTCTGGCAATGCTCCAGCCCTGCAGATGTGAAGAGGAGGAGGTTCTGCAGGATTAGGGGAGTGGAGAATACACTGTGTTCAGCCTGAAAACTCTGCCCTGGTTTGCAATCCTAAATTGCTCAATATAGGTAGAAGGTGGCATAAACTAAGAATGTTTCATAAAATTGTTTAGGCAAAAAGTGAAAGCAAAAGATGAAAAAAACCAAAGCAAAAGTTGAATAGTGTTTGCAGTGATTGAGAAAGCAATCATAGTTCAGTCTGTGTACAAAAGGGCTTGTAACTTCTCAAAAATGCTTAAATAAATAAATAAAATTCCATGATCTTAAGAACAGCCCCATGAAAACTGTCAAATGTGTTTTGAATGAATGATTTTAATGGTCTATTTGCCATGTATTTTTTATGTCACTGAAACACAACTCTCTTGTGGTTCACTGGACATTTTCAAGTGCTTTATCACTGTTGTCTTGACTACCACTACTCTTCTGTGTTGAGCCAGTGGGACTTTTCACCATTCCACTCAAGTTTTCTGACCACTGAAATGCAACATTACACAAAACCTAGCCAGACATCCGTAGCTTACCCTACACGCTTCTTGAAATGGAGAACCCAGTTCCTCACTGCCTTGTCTGGTTTTCTAGGGTCACAAAGTGGTGTTTTGTTTGGTTCATTTTGTGTTGGATTTTTTTTCTCCTGGTGTTGATCCTATGGCACTCTAAATACAGCAAAATAAAAATAGAACAAAACCCCACAAAACAAAACAAGCAACCCTCCAAAAGAAATCCCCTGCACTTATTTTTAACCAGAAAAGACAAGGTCTTTATTTTAAACTTAATAGCTCTATTGTTTCATAATTGGAAAGCACTCTCCTAGCTTTTCACCAGGTTGCTTCCTCTCCTGTATAAGCCTTACTGCCTCTCCTTACAGTACCTTTCCTTGTGATGGCCTGCTCTTTGTGATGTTCAGTGTATCTGCTCCCTGAGTGCTGCTTCTTGAAATGTTCTACTTCGGCAGCTAGAGACACAAAGCAGCCATTTGTTACTTGGCTGGTGTCTCCTTCCTCTTTTTCCTCCCAGATGATACATTTTCCTCTTGTGTTTTCACTCTTAATGTGTTTGTGTAGCACTTATCAAAACAGATCCAAACAATATAATGAGTGTTGTGTGTCATTGCTAATCAAAGCCATGGTGCTTAAACCGCTTGCAAAGGTTTGGGTTTCCTCAGTATTCTGAGGTGAATTTAAAGTTCTTTGGAAAGAGATCCTTTGGAGTCTGAACAGTTTTTGTTATTCCAGACTGAAAAATTCCAACAAAAGAAAGTTTTCTTTTAAGTAGTTTAAGTAGTTCTGGGAAATGACAATCTAGATTAATTTTTTTATATTCCAGCTTTGCTATGAAATCATCTGAAAGATACTGTTACTGCAACAATAATTAAATATGTAGTGTAATACTCCTCAGACAAATGCTGAGTTTTATAGGCAGATTTGTATTGTTATGTCTCTTCTAGGATACAGGTTTCAATCAGAGGGGTTTGGGGTTTTTTTGAGGGGGGGTGAGCAGCGGGAATAGTCTTGTCATGTGTAGTCTGTATGTTTTGCTGAAATCATTTGCAAATAACCGCATCTGTTAGCTATTGGTGTCCTTGCTTAAAAGGCAAGTTTAAAATAACTGCTTATACTTATGTGCTTCTGATTCTTTCTTTTGCAAAACAGATGAACCTCTGTATTCCAAGAATTGTTCCAAATCATATTTTCTGGCAGTGCACTTACTTTTAGTCATTGTATGAATTAAAATATGCTTTCCAGCTCTTGCCTAAGTTGTCAGAAAAAAGTCTCTATAGAATTAACATGCGTACAGTTTTTGTAATTTTTTTTTTTTAAGCAATGTTAAATTTGCTTGAGCAACATCTCTTGTTTTGACTAGTGGAGTATCTAAAAATACACTACTGTATTGACTGAACTAATTACATTTCAGTTCTAGCCACTACCATCTGGATCTCTCTCTTTCTGGTTACATTTTCATTGCACAGATTGTACACGAGTGATTAGCACCATGAGTGGGTGTTCCAAATTTTGTTCTGGGTGTTAGCATCAGCTCTGCAGAGCTACAGGGAAGTCGCTGTGCCCTTCGTCTTCCTCTATGAATACTGTGTTTCAGTCAGGGGGTCTCCAGGTCAGCAGGGATGTGGAGAAATTGAGGAGGGCCCAGTAGCAAGCTGCCAGAGTGGCCAGGAGCCACCTTCTTACCAAAAGAGGCTATGTGGGAGCTGGGGTTCTCTAGTGTTGCAGAGAGAAGGCTAAAACGCAATCAGAATAGTTGCTTACTTGATAAGCAGTTGGAAAGATAATGATATCAAACTTTTCTTGATGTATCATATCACCTGGCTCTAAGCAGTGTAAACCATAAGTTGTGGCTTGGGTCGCTCAAGCTGGACATCAGGAAGGAAATTTCATCCAGGAGAGCATGGCTGCACTGGGGCAGAGAGTTTGTGAAGTCTCTCTTAGGTTTTCAAGACGCGTGAAGACAAAGCCACAGCTGGCTTCTGCCTGGTTACATTAAGTGGGCTCCAGAAGTCGTCTTTCCCTTTGTTGGGGTTCCATGATGCCCCTGAGCAGAACCTGAGTGGGATCTGTCACATCTACCAGTAAGTTATAGGCAAAATTTTCTGCTCAAGGCAGATGCTCTACCAGGCCAAGGGTTTCAGCCTCGGTAAAAATCCATTACATAACTGAAACTTCATACCTTAACCTTTTAAACACTTGCATCACTTAAACTGAGAATTTTACATGCCTTGCTACAGTACATAGCAGATATCTGAGTGGTACAGTTTAGCTGTGACAAACTGCAGGCCAAGGGGTGTGCCACTTGAGGGAAACTACCAAGTTGAGTTCAGGTTTACAGTCCTCCTGAGCTTGGGTGAAAGGTTATGTTCCACAGGTGTACATTAGACAGTACCTGCATGCTTGCATCTTAGGTTACCTCTTGACAATGCTTTGTGCACCCTTCTCTGTTCTTTCTGCTGTTCCTAAGGTCATATTCATATAGGCTTTTCTGTCTCAGTGTTGTAACATACAACTTTTTGCCTTTAGCAGAATGTCTCAGAGGATAGCTTGTGGATAAAACACTGAAACTAGAGAGAAAATGGGATGGCATGACTGTGTCCCTGTCAGTGAAAAGCAAAGGTCTTTTATTTACATACCTAATAAGGAGTTAGCTAACATTGCCTCTAAAAGTCTATAGAAAGCTTTCAAATTATAGGTGTTTAAATTGTCGAAGGATTTGTTGTAGAAAATGCTCAAAAAGCAGTATTTTAAGATCCAAGGTCTTACAAACCACCATGTTAGCAAAACCAGTGACGTTCTCCCAAGCAACTTAGAGAAAAAGGACTGATACAGTGACCTTGGTATCTGTCTGGTTTACTATACAAACTAGTTCCTTCAAAGAGAGTTCATCCTACAAGCTTATCTATTCATTACATTGAGACAGCCATCTTTCTTCCTCTTGACTCTTGTTCTTTAAGACACCTGATTTTAGTGACTAACATCTCATAGGTTGATACTGTTTAATACTGCATGCCAGCTCTGCTTTTACAAATGTCAATTTGAAGTCTTTAATAGTAGTTGGGTGGAATTGTTAACTAAAGATATGTTGCAAGTAGACCTCACAACCAGAATAGGCATCATTTGAGTCACTAAACTTTATAGCTTAATAATGTAAACTTAGTCAAATTTACTCAACCTTGTTGACAGTCTTTTGTTTGGATGTTCATGTGATACTTAATACAGATAATAAATTGTCATATTCCTTGCAGAGATAATTTTGGGGGTTTTTTGGGGGGATGGGGGGATGAACCAGCCAGTAATTTAAGTACATTTTAAGGGGCGCTATCAACAGCAAGTAAGGTATGGAGCAGTGCAACTGGGAGCTATGTACTACAGTGAGGTATGAAAAATTCGCAAACAATTCTAGTGATACGTGGGTTGAAAAGATTGATGGGGAAGGTTTTGGTTACACATTGGATTTAAAGAGCCAGCTTGATTTTTTTTTTTATTTTATTTTCACTTTTTCCTCAAGCCCTTTCCTTGCCCACTTTTTCCTCATTCCCAAGCTGCAAATTTGCATTCCCAGTGGCTGTACTAATACTGCTGCTGAAGGCAGAGGGTGGAGATGTCTTTGCTGTAAAAAGAATCACTGAAATTCTGCATCTTTTGATGCATCCTCCTCTTTTATTGTAGAGAGATATTTGATCTACAGTGGCTCATGATCTGTTTTACTGTACAGCCACACAGTACTGTCACATATGGAGGGTGGGAACTTCTTCCAGTCACTATGTTGCAGAAACTGGCAAGTGGAACACTTCAGGAGAGGTGAAAACTTGAGCTAGTTCTGTTTCATGTTGCTAGCTGTTTTCTATCCCATTGTACTACCCAACTGTTTGCCAGTCAAGACTATGTTAAATTCTAATGTCATTTTTCCCTCTGATTATTTATTTTTCTTGTGTTTACAAAGCAAGGGTAAAAGTTGGGGTTTTTTTTTCTCATTTGTATAGGTCTGTTTTCTGTGTTTAGTCATTGGTCCAAAGCAGCTTCCCTTCAAGAGGGATCAAGAACAGTTTGTCAGTGATAGCACAAGGTTTATGACCTACTCCATGGGGCATAATTAAACATGGAATTCAGCCCCTTTTTGCAGAACAACTTTGCCACATCTGGTTTAAACAGTTTTAATGCAGCAAGGAGATAAGTAGAAGTTTCCTTGCATGGTAGATTAGTTTCAGATGAGGTATAACATCCCATCAAATTCAGGTTCACATAAAAAGTACACCAATGGGACAGCCACCCAAGAAAGTGCATAGTCATCCATTGAATATGTGAAAAAAGGTAGGCCTGCAGTGCAGTAAAATAAGAAAGAAAAAAACAAAGGTATTGTCACAGCCCCAGAAGGAAACGTAGGGCAGTCACTCAGAAAAAAAGGACCAGTGCTGAATTCTTTTACAAAATCCCTATGCTTTCCCTGCTTTCTTTGCCAGAGCACCTCTGATCCAGTTTTATTCCACGTTTCCCTTCATTATACTCATGTTTTTACAGATATAGCACATTTTATGACACCCACTAAAGTTATCTGCTGTGAAAGTCAATTGTTTAAATACTTTGTCCTTTTGTTACCCTTTTCTAATGGATTGCCAATACATATTGCTTTCTCATCAGATACTGATAGTCCCTTTAGTAGACTTTACTATTCTGTAAAATGGTGATGAACACAATATGGCTTATAGGTAGTGAAGTACAAAGTAGTTGTTTCAGCACCTTGCTATTGAAAAATAGAATCCATGTCTGTTTAATATTCACTAGGCTATCCTGATGTTTAAGGCATGTTGCTGGTAGACATGCTCTCTAAACATTCAGGCATATTATTACTGCATATATTTTAGAAAAATATTTTTACTTATTTTAAAGGAAAATGAAGATGTGGGGGAGAGGTTTAGTAATATATGTGTAAATTAGGGCAGTATTTGTGAAGTCCTTATGAAGTCTTAATAAGTGCTGTGTTTGTTTGCATTAAAAGGCAGGAGACCTGGTCTGAATGACTGAGTGTTGGGAGTTAGCAGACTGATACTAATAAAGGATAGCACATCATCATGCAGATTAATTTTTATGTAAATTATTTCTAGTTCACATTTGACTGGTTAAATAATGTTCAGTTTTATGTTTTCTCAAAGTAGACTGAGAATCTGAGAAATCTGATACTTAGGTGGTCTGTTGTAAAATCTTGTAAGTAGCTCAAGAAATGTCTCAGTTTTTGCACAGACTGCAGAAATACAGTTGTTCTTGACCAGTCTATGTGGAGAAGTTGAAATTATATAAAATACATTTAACAAATACGAGTATTTTTAAATTTAGTTGGAAGTACATTTTGAGTCATTGTAGGTGGTCTCAGTAAAGCCATTTCAGATGCCAAAAAGGGGTAGTGTTTTCATTCCCTTGTGTTATATGTACATTATCATGGTTGAAGTTAAACTATTTCCAAAATAATTGAAACATGAAGAAGTTGGTTACTAGCGAAGTTAATTCAACCTGCCTCCTGCTGTAAACCTTTAACTCTCGAGAGAGGATACATTTTGTTAAAAAAAAAAAAAAAAAAAAAAAAAAGAAAGGAGGAAAATAACAATGTTGTTTTTTCACANAAAATTTTTTAAAAAAAAAAAAAAAAAAAAAGAAAAAGAAGAGAGGTAAAGTAGAAATGTGTTGTTCTGACATGTAATTAAATAACTGACATCTTTTTATGATAATACATTTGGGTGGTCTGTTCTTGAAACACTTGATTTGTTAGGAAACATTACCATTTCCGCAAGTAATCTCTAAGTCCTAAATATTTTGAAAAAAATTTGCATTGCGATATTTCATCAGTGCATTACTCACCAGTTAAACTCTCTAAACTGCTGTCGCTTGGCATTGGGAAGGGCTTCCAGGTTTTTTTCTATCAGCAAAAACTTCTGTAAATTTATAATATTGCTTGGCAGAGCATAAAGAATAAATACTAGAAAACCAAGTGATTTAAGAGAAAATAAATGGAAAGACTTGAACGTCATTTTGCTTTTCCTTGGGAAAAGAAGTCTTTGTAGTTTACAAAACATAGAAAGTTTGAAATTGCCTTCACTTGCAGTGTTTGTTTAGGTGTGGTGACCCTTTTGTATCCTTGTTGTAGTTTCCTCTCAATCAGCACAATTCTGATTGCCCCCACTGGACACTGTGGAGATTTAGAAGCTTGCTTGCTGCAATGAACCTCAATGATTTTGAGGTTAGGCATCCTGCCACTGAGTCTAGCATCATTTGAACGGCCTAGTGGTAATGAGCTGTTGAGTTTTTCAGATTAGAAGAAAAACAGCTTGAATATATTTTAATATTATGCTAATGTACATGAACACTAGTAAATTTAATAACATGCATGTAACCAAAGCAATCTACCCAAACCCAATTTTTGTAAACTTAGCTTACTGTCAGATTACTCATTCTGTGCACAAATGTTTAAACTGCAGGTACTAGCAGAAAATAGCTATGGCACTCAATACTTCCTATAGTTTATAGTTGCTGAAGGGTCAATATTAAAATGTTTGTGTGATACAGTGGGTTAAAAGAGCCTATGATTATTTTTCCCATGCCTGATTTGCAACACTATTGATTTACTTTTCTAAATTCATAAACATCTGTAGAATCGATTTTTGCAAAAGAAATATACTCATGGAGAACTAACTGGCCTTTTGAAAAAACAGAAAAAATCTAAAGAGAAACAAAAGTAAAACCAGAATCAATTTATACTTATTTGCTTCAAGATTTTAAAGATCAACATTCTTCTCAGTTTATTTTCCATGTGACTCTACTGCTATTAAGATACAGGCCTTGATTGATAATTAGAGTTGAAGTAATCTGATGATTGAGTTATTTCCTTCTTTAGGACATTCAGGAATCATTGTGATGCTATCATCCCTTATTCCAAACAAGAGCAAAGTTGGGATGTTAAACTAGAGACCTTTGCTTTCCCCTCTTCTATTCTGTGCACACTGCTGTAGCAGCAGCCATGCTATGTGGTGTAACTAGTTAAATGCTATGGCTGCATCCTTAGAACAGAGATTTGATCTCTTGCACACGAGGCCTGAGCTCACACAGTAGGTATGACCTGATAAAAGTGCTTAGAAAGCTATGGAGTGATTATGCATTTTGTTCACAGGTGGGAGCTCTGCTCAAGAGAGGATTCTCTCTAGGGAAACAGCAAAATCCTCTCTTGTCATGGCTCAGAGGCATGCTGATGCCTCCTGCTAATGCTCAAGTTTCTGCTGACTGTCTAGACAATTTCCATTCGGTAACTCTGCTTTTGTTTCTTATGATGCTGTGTGTCTGCAAAGACCACGGTCATCTCTGACAAGAACATTCTCTGTGGCTTGATTAAGTCAAAGTGATCAAAAACTGTAGAGGCAGGTTTTCCCTGTAAGGTTTGTCTCAAGTCCTTAGTCCTATGCCTTTGGCAAGTTGTTCATCATTCTTGAAGTTAGGAATAAAGGTTTTTATTTGAATGGGAAGATGAGACAGTGCACAGCTCCTGCCATTTGCAATATTTTTGCCTGTTCTGAGAGAAAAAAATGCCACTCTTGAAAGCTCTTTAACTGTGCTATTTCTCAACCTAGTAGAACTTCAATGTCTCTACTATGTATACATTTACCATTGTTGAACCTAATTTATGATAACTATTTGAAAAAAGAACCCAGATCCCCCAGAAAAAAACCAACCCTCCCTCCTAAAAAAACCCACACAATATTAATGATTCTTGGCAAATATCTCTGGAAGCTGATAATAAAATAAATACCATCAGTTCAAGAAAATATAATTCTGTGTTGGAGACAGAAGAAAATGGAGAAATGTTGATGCCTTGTGAAGTTTTTGCTTTAGCCACTGCAGACTCTTAACTTCATTTTTCAAAAATCCTGAACTTATAGGACTCCAGATATGGATGCTGATTATAACTCCCTTTAGGAATGGTACTATTAATTTTCCTTTAAAAGGTAAATTTTTGACAATAGCAGATACATCTTCATAGCTTTGTTTCCTTGTAGCAAGAGAAGTCGGTTTGTTGTAGCAAAAATGTTCCATCTTCTTACTGTCTTCAACTTGAAAATATGATTGCAACAACAAAATCAAAATGAAGCCATGTCAGTTTTGTCTGGAGAAGCCACAAGCTGTTTCAGAGGTTACCCCCCCAAAGCATTGACTACGAGCCCTCAACTGCAATGACAAATTCAGCAGTGTGAGTCTTTATCTTCTGAGAAAGTAAAATGCGCTGATATATTCTGCTGAAGACAGTTTAAACTAATTTTTCTTTGAGTTGAAATATGCTGGATCTTACACGATTAACTACTTTATCTTGGTCAAGTGAATGTATGTGTGTAGAATCGCAATTGAAACATCTGCAGGATGGTAACTTTATATAGTGCTACAGCTGCTAAGCAAGAAGATATCTGATTCCCCTTGGATTCATTTATATCTGAGACTTGAAAAAGGAAGGCACTTTTAAATACATCAAGAGCTGTGTAAGAGTTGGGATATGCCACGTTCAAGCATTTTAACTTACATCCTTCAAATGTTTTGTTAATCTTGTTGTGATGTCTTAAACCTAGATAAAATAAGATCACTCGTACAAATATAATATCCCTGGTCCTGTTTTGGATCATTCATAGTAATATTTTTTTTTAGATTCTAAAAGTAATGTTATTGCTATTTTTAATACATTTGAATTCTTTCATATGTTTTAATAATAATTCATGCAATTATACCTGAAATGCTCCAAATATATTTTTCTTTCTTGCTGTGCACTAGAGTTTGCTGTGATTATATAACTAAGGTGGTTTTTGAAACTTAATCAGTCTTCCCTTTGGGTCACTTACACTAGTACTGCATAGAAATATTTATATTTGGATCAATCGATTTTCATGTTGCCATAGAAGTGTCTAAATGTGAGTAGATGTAAAACAACACTGTGCCCCATGTCTTTGAACTGTGTGGGCAGTATGGCTTCCAAAGCAGACAGTGGCAAGGTTTTGCAACATGCTAAGCTGGAGGAATGGCTGCTTAGGTGACCTGAGAGTGTAAAGTAATGCGTAGCACAGACTTGCAAGACTGCTACATGAAGTTCGATCTCTCATTTTCACCCGAAATTTCTTTGGCTCTCTCCAAGCAGCTTCAGTTGCTTGAGTCAGGACAACAGCCTTCCAGTTAAGCTCTGCTCAGCTTGTGGATACATGAGTACAGTGAGGGCATCTGTTAGATGGAGGGTCTGCAGAGATGCTGTTGAGGGAAGGGGTGACTAGAAATATAGTGAAGCAGCAATGTCATGCTCTCCCTCTCTCTTGCAACTTTTCAAAGTGAAATAGTGTACAGAGAGGAGGAAACTGTGCCTATTGTGACCAAAGGCACGTGGCCCTTAGACCAGAATGGCTTCATGTCTATGATCTCATTGGCACACCGCTATGAAATTGGTTTGAGTTGTGCAACATGTAGCATCTGGGTTTCTCTGCAAGGAGACAAGCCTATTAAACAGGCAAGTAGTTGGATTTCTCCAACAAGGGAAAATGAAACCAGATTTCAGACAAAACTTACTTACTTAGATGGGTCTCAGCTGGTGGTGGTAAGTGCTGTTCTGTGACCTGCACCTCTTTGTTTTACAGACAGCTCTTAAGGCTTTGTCAGGTAGCTCAGTGGTTGTTTGCCTTTGTTGTTCAAAAAATTGTGGAAAAGTTAGCTTTATTTGGGAGAAACACATCCCACTTAATTGTAAAACTCCAACTGCAGACTAGTGTCTGAATACTGTTAAACAACGTATATGAAACAGGACTGTACAGTCTCTCTTAAGGATTGTATGTGTACCAAGGCATGTAGCAAAGGATTAAACAGACATGCAAGTAAATCTCTCCCATAAAAAAAGATAATTGTGTTATATTGTATATGACCTGTAGCCCAAGACACTTTTATGAACCGCTTATCCACTGCCATCCCAACCCTACTGCCCTGTCTGGTACCAGCACTCATTATAAATTATCTCTTTCTTTTAATATCTTCCTGCTCTACTTGTATTCTATTATAATCCTTAAATTAATTTTAGGAAGAAGATTTTTTTAAAAGATTTTTTTTTTTTTGCTGAGTTTTGCCTTTAGGTTATTCTTCATCCAAGTGATTACCCTGATTTTAAGGATAGTCAGGGTACGAGAACTGCTGCAAGAACCATCTGTCTGGACTTACTAAATGACTGAGAGGGTGTCTGTCTGGGTGATCTGCATTTAAATTGTATCATCCTATCCTCATTATCTTTTTGTGTAATTGTCTGGGGATTTTTCTGAAGGATTCCTTTAGCATAAATCACAATGTATGATTTCTGATACCTCATTTTTGTCTGTGTGGCTTAAACCAGAAATATATTAAATTTGGTCCTTAGAGTCGTCTTAGGTCATTCTTTTTTGTGCCTTTATGAATTAAATCCCTTTCTTCCTCTCCTTTTTTTTTTCATCCCTGCCTTATTTGCCCACTGGAAAGAGCTGATGCTCGAAACTTACAGGGAGTGTGTATTCTCCAGGTTTTTGAGGTGTATTTGCGTTAACATATTAATGTGTTTTTTCTCATATAATCTAATGATGGTGGCATTTTTAATCAGTTTTGAAGGACCATTCTGAAACAGCCTGTGAAATTTGAAAAATACTCCAAAAGGAGCTCTCTGTCTAGGTCTGAGATACTCATTAACAAACATCCATAAATTCATAATTGTAAGCTGGCTTCCTTGTTTACCATTTTTCTTTCATAACGACAATGAGACATGACAGCTAGTCCCAGGGGATTACTGCACTTCTCAGCTGGTTGATGTCACTCTGCCTTTAGACCTGCGTTTTGCAGAGCAACCAAGGGACTCACTGATCTCCCACCAATGTGCTACCTGTCACGTCTTATTGTCTTAAAACAGACCCGTCTGATTATTGAAATGGAGAATATTTGTGCATAAGGGTTTAAACTCATCTTAAAAAGACCGCCTCTGCTTCTGTAAGAGATCCAAAATTGAGATATGGTTTAAATTAAGAACATAGGAAAAATGTTGCAGTTTTAAAGATTTTTGTTTATGAATCTACATTCCTTTATTTTGGTGTTGGGAAAAAACCCCAAAATGTAATGTTCAAATAGACTGTCCTTCTAGTTTAACAGAATCTTTTCACTACGTGTTTGTTACTAGATTTTTACTCAAAAATTAAAATTTTGCTGCTCAATTGGGAATTTTTCAATGTGAACTGAAAACCCAGTTCCAGACTTTCCCAAATTTAACTGATTTGCTGTAGAATTTTGTCACAATTCCATATCCTGGTAAATCAAATTACTTTTTTGGCCTTATGTTAACGTACTTTTCTAAATTTATTATGATTTTTAAGTAAATGCTGTTTGTGTGTTATAAATTCTTTGGACTGATATAGACATCCCCAGATACTTCTCAGTTGGCTGCTATGTTCTGGATTCTGGACTGAATTTTCAGCTGGTGTTTGGATCTGCTCAACTGTGTCGCTTAAACTCTAATTGTCGTTTTTGGACTAAAAGAACAAGCAGAATTTTTCCCCAAAGGTTTGGATGTGTTCATCATTCAGCCTTAAAACTGTTAAGCTTGCGAACAATTTGAACTTGATTACTCGTCTGCAGAACTGTGTCCTCCAAACAAAATTAATGGCAAAAATGCTTTTGAATTTTTCTGAGAACAGAATCGGGCTCTTACAACCTCTTTCAATATGCTCATCTTTCCAAAAATTTTCTCAGAATTGATATTGCCAGTGTATTTGCAATGATACTTCAGCCTTTGGGTCATATGGCTGGTTAAGTCCACCAGTATGGCACTACCAGCAAAGAGCAGCTTTAGCCACCTACCTGAAAAGATCCCAGCTGTCCCAGGAACCCCATATGTGGTGGCATGGACACCCCAGCCAGCCCAGCTCAGGAGGTGCAGCTGAAGGCTTCTCATGCTAGGAAGGGATCAAAATGTCTTGTGTACAAAGTTGGCTTCAGCTTGATCAGTGTCTTGATGAACTATCATTACTTGCCTTACTCACAAAGATTTGCGTCCTGCTCCGGCCTACTGAGATTTGTCAAGTTTCTTGCTCTAAGAGTCGTGAAATTGTGAGCCCTTGCATATTAATCACTGCTAATGCATTTGATCTCAGTGCTGCTTGCTGTCTCAGCCTCACAGTCTCGCTTGCTCTCTCTAGCTCTCATCAGAATGAATGTAGTTGTTTGGGCAGTGGTTTAATTTGCTTGCCGGCTGTGCTGGTGCATGAGGCTGTGATACACGTGCAGCTGTGGGGTGTGATCACTGGGGCCTTGTGTTTGGGGACTGTACTGGGGCATGGTGCCCCATGCCAAGCCCCAAGTGCCCATCGCATCCCTCCTTGTGTGTGTGGGCCACATTGGGGCACAGTGCCTCATGCCGAGGCCTGAACACTCATCGCATCCCTCATGATTGATTGGGTACACAAGACACAGTCCTTGTTACAGAGGCATGACTCCTGTCAGCCAAGGGGTGCTTGCAAATTCTGTATGATTATTCCACAAGTACCTGGCATATTTTATTTTTCCCCTCAAATATTAGATTCTGGATCGCTGAAATAGAAGTAAAAACCCCCAAACCTTATCACAGGGACAAACACAGTAACTTGGACTAGTTTCTGAATATTTACCTTTATTACTAATTAGTAATTAGTAAATAAATAGTAATTAGTAAGGTGATGCATGCTAGTCATCTTGATTTGACACCTCACATATTTCAGCCACTGTTTTTAAGAGAAGACATCAACTTTTGTCTGGAAAAGTGACATTGTGAGCCTACCAGCTTCCATCTTTAATTACATGAAGCTCACTTCTAAGACAAGATGATATAATTTCAGAGACACACAAAATATCTCTATAATTACCAGTTTCATAAAGTACTTAAAAATGGTGAGAGGGAGCATATTGCAAATCTCTAAAAATAAGTAGTTTGTAAAGCTATATCATTATAAAACAGATTTACTTGCGAAGACAGTATTACACGTGTTCAGAGTAGTCTGTCACTTACAACGTGTAGTACATATGTGTCTTGAAAAAAACAAACTAGTAAGAACTGTATTAATGATGAATTTTATTTCTGTTCTGTCATTTTAATGGATGTAAAATTGTGACAATTAAGAAGGAATTGATAATATTTTTATAAAATCTAATTTAATCCTGAAAACATTTTTCAAAAGAAAACCTAGTTTTTGGAAACAGAAGCCCACTTATATTTTGTGAAAACAAAGCAGAAGAATCCCCTCATCAATAGATGAATCTCTCATTTTGACCACCCCACCAGTTCTTGTTTTAGTTTTTCTTTCATTTTTTTTAACCTTAGAATCTATTGCTGGCTATATTGGAAAACTACTAAAATACTATAATTTTCCAGATAATGTTCTTAACTTCTTGGCGTATGTTCCTTCTTTCAAACCCCTCAGGATAATCCACAGCTCCACAAAAACATGAGTCAAATACATTACAAATTTCCCTCAGGGAATCAACATCTTTTCCAGCTGTTTGGATAGTCTGTCTAAAACCTGACCAGACCTCTCATCTCCCACTATTGTTTGGCTTTTATTTTTTCACTTTGATTTGTTCAATGTTATAATTTCTAAACTGAGCCAATAATTTCAGTCTCTTTGGTTTTCTTTACAATACTTACACTGGACAATAAAATGATCTATTATCCAAAGAAGATTGCATTGTTTTCAGCTATTTCTATTCACTAGTGCAAAATTTCTTACCCATGTCAACAAACCTTCTTTTAAAATCCTCCCTACGCAGTCTCATATATTATTTATAGATTAAAATATCTCTCAACCATATTCCTAAATAGACTTCTACTTGTTTTGATTGGTTTCAGATAGGTGCACGGCAATTATGGGGGCCATATAAAGCTCTTGGTAGATATTCTATTTTAAATACAGTTTTGGCAGCTGACTAAGTTGGGGGTTTTGGTTGGGTTTTGGGGAGGGGGAGTGTTTGGAGTTTTGTGTTTTTGTTGATTTAAAAAACCCCAAACGTATTTGTGATTATTCCAGTAATTCCTTGTGTATTTTGTCTGGCAAGGTAGTATAAATCTAGTTGTAACAGCTTTAAAGATTGGCAAGTTACATAGAAAGCAGCCTAAGGTGCTTACTTGGGGCCTCAAAAGTTTTCATTCTCAATTAGCAAAAGTAAACTTATACCCCAGCCTGTCTAACCAGGACCTTCTAACTTTTAATAAACTTTCATTGATGATGGAGAAAGAGAATTATGTTCAGAGAATCCAGAGTTGGACCAGTTAATATCCATGAACAATATGATCTCCTGCTCTATTTTTAATTTGTTGCCTACAAGAGGAAGAAAGTAAAGGAGGTTATAACCATAGTAACGCTATGTCCCAAATCTCACAATGTATTAGGTCGTACTTTTAAAGTGCTCTATTAAATACAATAGCCAGCAATCAGGAAAGTTGGTCACTTGAGTTACCCACAATTGTGTGGTTTCGTGCTCAATGGCTGATGTTAACTGCTGGTTCCTCCTGAAGATGGGGACTGACAGTAACAGCTCTTTGATGTTACTGGCCCCAAACTGCTCTGGTGTTCAGCAAATTGGAGACAGGCTTGTAGCTGTAGGACACGTTGCTGCTCTTCTGGCAGCCCTGCTGAGGATCCCAGTCCTATATCTGGCCCAGCTCTGAAGACTCTGAGCCATTCTGCTGATGCTGAGTCCCTGTGGGTTCGTATCAGTGGGCTTCAGCCTTTCCCTTCCTTTCTCCTCCTTATCTGTGGCTGCTGGCCCTCTTCTCCTGCAGCTGGGCAAGAGGAGCTTGCCCCCTGCCCCCCGCTTCCCTTTGCTTACCCTGCTTGCCTCCCAGCCCCAAACATCCCCCACCAGTGTCACAAGTTAGCACCTGTGACGTAACCTGTGTGGCTGCTCGCCACTCCCACTGCATCTGTAGGCTTAAATATATTTTTAAAATAATTTAAAAAGCATACTACTGATGTTAAGCTTGCCCAGATCATTCTAACTGGACTAAGTAAGCAAATAATTACTGGAGCATTTATGCCAGCACATTGTGGGGAGAGAAAACCTCTGACATGCCAGGGGAAGGAGCTGACACATGGTGATGACAGCTGGGCTAAGGAATCAGTCATCTTCATGTGGAGCTCAGCTGCAGGCAGCACTGGCAGCGTAGTCACTGCCCCACACGTGGCACTGGGCTGCTTTCTGCACCACCTAAATGACATGCTTTAGTGTCCATGTTCCCTGAGGTGACCTGTAGACCATATTTTAAACATACTGCGCATTGAACTTTGTGTGTATGTATGTAGTTTGAGTTGGAGACATGAAAGAAAAGGTCATTTTCTAGAAGAAAAGCTTATCTGGGGACAGTTTTTTGCACTGCTAGGGAGTCTGAGATGAGCACAGTTGGCAGACCTGAACATAGTGAACGTTAATACTTCTGATAAAATGTTACATGCAGATAACCTCATGACACTATTTGTATGTATGTAGAATTATGTGTGGATCTGATATAGTAGGTGTGTGTTTCTAAAATGTAATATATAATGGGTTTTGCATGCAATGAAAATTTGAATCTACTTGTCAATCTAGACACCCTAAATTATACCAGTGACTACTCTGTGAATTTAGGAGGTCTAATAAAATTCTATGCAGTGCTATTCATGTGGGGATTAAGGCTTAACTATTATTTATGATATTCTTTAAAAATACCTTGGTGGTGTTTCAAAGAAGTACAAAAATCCTTAAGGCCCAACATCCTACACTGGGGAAACTGTTTGGTTAAGCTGAGGAGGTCATAGTGTTGACCTGTTTTTAAGAAAGTGAGCACTTGCTATTTGATCAGACTTTGAACTCAAAAAAAAACCCCTGGGTTGAATGTTTCATAGAATAGATATTCTCTGGCTCTTAGGGCTGTGAATGGCTATTTGATAAGGGCTTCAGTATTTGCAACTCTGATTGTGGAGACTTTCTTGTTTTGTGAATCTAGCTGATTTCCTGCGACATAAGTTAATATGAATCTTTCTGATTATAAAGACTGCATTTAGCTTCTAGCAGTATGCAGAAGTAATTATTGTCACATGTTTTTAATTTCTGAAAATTAATGTTTTTAAGATAAACACGGAAAGAAGAAACTCTGGACACTTCATTAACAGGAAAGTAGTTGAAGTTCTGCCATAAACGCTTATGAAAAACTGTACAATACTGTTTGGCTCCTTATAGTTTCCTGGGAATTCAGATCCTTGAATAAGTAATAGTAGCTTTATAATATTCTGTGACAGACCATGCTTGTTATGTAAACATGGTTACTAAAGATACTAGGACAGATGTGTTTAATACTATAAATTGGTCTTACTTGAGCATAAAAGCATCTGAAGTCCCTTTGACTACTAATACACCTAACACTTATGCCAAAACTGCAGAATTTATCAGAATCTTTGACCTTTATTGAGCCTTTTTCTCTTCAGTATACACTTCAGAGCTGTGTCTTAAGCTGCAAGCTGCTTGCTTTAGACAATCAGCCCATACACTGTTCCTAACATATAATTGAATCTCATTTTCAGTGCAGAACAGTAATGCTAGGTGAGCATTGATCAAGATACTAAACACTTGAGGTGGTACATTTTTTGTGAAATCTTACAAGGAACTTGAATTCTCAGATTTTCACTGTGTGGTCCTTGTTTTAATGAAGTGTATGTGTGAAGCACACTCTGAAATAAATTGCTAGTATAATGATACTTGCCTCATGGAGCAGGAAAAAATAAAAATACAACATGGTCAAACCTCCGAACAAATTGTTTGTGTTACTCTTGCTCTTATCAATAAGTGATTGCCTCCCCTTCTGTTAGGATGATGGTGATGTTGTCTAAGAATCAATAGAGGTCTTTGTTCTCTCCCACCCCCACAACTTCTTTGGATTGTAACTACTAGATAGTTCCTTATCTTTCTGTCTGTGTTTTGGAGTTTCTTATTTCTACGTCAAGGTCTTGAGCTTGCCTCTGGTTTTGTAGGCACATCCTCTTGTCTAATGGCTATTACCTTTGCCAATAGCTAATTTTTAAGATGAAAAAGCAATAAACCTATACAAAGTTGATTCTTATGAGCTAGAAAGAAATTGATTAAACCTTTAAAAAGTCAGTATCTCTCAGATTAATAAAAATCAATTGCAATTTATAGTTCAGCAGTCTTAACATAATAATTTCTTGTGCCAACTATTTTGTTGATGAGAGTTTTTAATAGATTAATTGGAATTCCAGTGAACCTTGCCTAAACATGTCACTGTGTGCTCTAAGAATGTTATGTCTGCAGCTTCTGGATTAATTGTAGCTGTAAACATGCTACTGGCAGATGTCTTTTCATCTGGGACATTGTACCTACTGCATACTACTTCTTCCATCTTGACTGCTATATTGCGGTATGGTGATCAAGAAACTTGGGTTGCTTTGGTCTTGCATGGAGTTGAAAAAGTCCCCCAAATTATTATGTTGAAATAGTTCTTTGTTTAAAAAAGAAAAAACAAAACAAAACAAAACCCTTTTGTTGAAATTGAAATATGTTGTGGGAACCTGTTAGTTTTTGTGGTACAGCTATGGAAATGCTCAATATTTTATTTTATTTTATTTTACGTTGAAAAGATTTTTCTAGTGTTCTTTGATGTAAGGTGATATTCAAGATGAAACAGAGGTGTTTAAGTAGTAGTTGAAATATTAGATTTTGAAACTTAAAATACTAAAACTATCAACTTTTACGAATCGTTTGGGAATGGTATTTTGTAGCTGAGGTAGTTTGGGTTCTTCTGATTTCAAAGAGGTATTTTGGGTTTTCTGTAATTTACTTCAGGATGTTCTAGTTGATATTGTGAGCCTAATTCTCTATTGTCTCCAGCATGACTGGCAAGCCACTGATACGTCCATCCTTGCAATCCCAGTTATCCAGGCTCCAAGCTTCAGCTGAAAGCTGAATGCAGAAAAGGCACATTTCTCATTAGAACTATGATTACCTTCCCCATTTCAGTTCAGTGTATCCCCATATTGGCCCTGGGGAAGCTAAGGGAGCTCTCTAGTTATTCTGCATAATGGATACTTATCTCTTTTTGTAACGTAATTACCTCAGATGTCCTGATCTTCCACCTCAGCAAGGGTCATATTTCCCGTGTGCCTTCCCTGAGGTCTCTGCGGTGGCCCTTGAGGGTCTCTGCAGCAGCAGCCAGGCAGGCTGCAATGCAGCCCCTCTCCTGCACTCCTCCTAACCTCTGTTTTGTCACCTGTCTTTGCCACAGCCAATGGACTTTATTAAAATAAAAGTGCTTATATCATTATGTGGACAGAATTTTAATCCACTACCTGAAATATGAAGAAATGATCACTTGGAGTTAGGTTTATAGCCTTCCCCAAAATATATTGTCTGTCTTTGAAAACCAAAGAATATTTCTAAATTAAAAAAATACAGCTTTATCATTTGCTACATTGTCAGTGAAAAATAGGACTGCATTTAGTATTGTACTGAAACTTTTATTCACTAAAGTATTAAATAGTAGATGATCAATCATTTATTTTGATTCTTAAATTGAAATAGCATAGACTGTTAAGTAGTAGTATCTCTGAGAGGAGTTTAGGGAGCATTTTTTTCTTATTGCTCACATCTGCAGTACAGCAAAGGCTCATCAAGTCCCTCCGGACATGCCATCTTTGTTTCTGTTCATTTCATTTGTGTTCACCTGACACAAATATTTCCACAACTTTTTAAGCTACCAGTCACTTCCGTAAGAAGATGGGTAAAGGCTTTCTAATAAAATTTTATTGTTTGACTCTAACTTTGGGGATGTATTTCCCATGTAATGTTGTTTAGAAGAAAGTAGGCTCTTTCTTTTAAACATGTGCTGCTGACTGGCCAGGCTCTGAAAATAGGCTGTGCTTATTGCCTTGATCTCAGGCTTATTCTATTTGGTTTTGTTTTGTTAATTTTCCATCACAGCTAAAACACCAATGTTTTGTCTAGTAGGAAAAGTGCTATCAGCTTCTGTGGAAAAGTATGTCTTATTTTGTTTATGCAGATAGGTTTTATGGATTACTTCTTCTTTTATCTACCATCTGTTGTTGAGTCCTATTCTTTCTGGAGGTTCCTTCCCTCCAGCACTCCCAAATATTTCCCTTTATAGCACTTATATACTGGAGGTCTTTTTTTGTGTGACACTGAAGAATCCAATCTGTTGTTCAGTATATTGGCCACTTGGATAAAAAGTATTTGAATAGCAATGACTAGAGTTTTAAGAAATAAGTATATTGGCTTTAAGTCACCTGACCAATACATGCCTGAGTGCCTACTATCTTTTACTGAAGCTGAAAGTGGTTTTGTTTTTCCAGACTTAAATAAGATGTCCATAGAAGAAAGTGGGAAGAATTATGTATTCATTAATGAAAGCTAAAATGCTGATCACAGAACTTATTTCTGTGTTCCACAGAACTAAATGTGAAAATAAGGTCCAAATATATCTAACTTTGCTTACTTAACTTAGAACATAAGCTGCATATTTTGAAGGCAGACATATAAATTAGAAAAAGTAAGAGGTCTGCATGGCATGAAATTGCTTGCAATTGTTATTTGTCTCCTTTTTGCATTTTATCATTTAAGTAGGTATCTTTTTATGTGACATAGTATTAAGTGTAGATTGACATAAATATTTCACACTATTGCAAACAAAAAATGTAAATTTTAAAAGAAATCTGTAGTTAAAACTAAACTGACCATTTCAACATCAATTCATTCATTCTAATTCATCGCATTAAAGCACAAAAAGCAAAAATTGGTCTTAACATCTCCACATATTGATAGCTCTGATATAAATTGAACTCTGACATTATCAAGACTGGAATGTATATTAAACCTTCCTCCCTGTTACATCAAACATAATTTTAATTCTTACATCTGGAATAATTTTTTTTGTCATAGCTGAATCCTCTGCAGTCGTGTTAGTAGTAATAGTCATAACTTAGTGTTGATTTGGATGAGAATTAGGTATGGATATTGGGCCAAACACTTTGTAAGGCACATGTAACATTATGTTTTAATAGCACAGAAGTTGAGCGTGGCTTCAGTTACTCTTAACACTGGTGAGTTGTCACGTTGCTGATCAAAGAAGCATAATTCCAAGAGGAAGAAGTCTTAAATTTGGGTGGTAAAGTATTTTTTATCAAATTACAATAAATTAACATCAAGGAGAATTGTTTTGTGAAATGACAGTGTTATCCTCTAGTACCTGTGGCAGTACATCTAACTGAACTAAAACCGTTTTAGTGTTAGTCTGCTGTCGTTATTAGAAGAGTGGGTTTCTCTGTGAAGCTTTGCAATTGATTTAAATTATAACTATAATATCAAAGTGTTTTGTTTGAGTACTTCTATGTCAGATAGGCATGTGCCATTGCACACTGGAAGGGTTCAGAAAGCATCATGCGCAAGTAACTGAGATTCAAGTGGTCAAATTGGCATGAAAATTTCAAATATTAGTTAAAAGCCAGGGCAGACTTAGTTATCAGAGTACAAAGCTGAACCCAGGGGTCTGGTGTTTGTTCAGTGGTGGTTAATCATATAATCATAGAATGGTTTGGGTTGGAAGGGGCCTCAAAGATCATCTAGGCCTAACCCCTTGCCATGGCAGGGACACCTCCCACTAGACCAGGTTGCTCAAGGCCCCATCCAAACTGGCCTTTCACACCTCCAGGGATGAAGCATCCACAACCCCCCTGGGCAACCTGTGCCAGTGTCTCACCATCTTCAGGGTGAAGAATTTATTTTTAATCTAAATCTACCCTCTTCCAGTTTGAACCCATTACTTATCATCCTGTCACTCCAGGCCTTTGTTATAAGTCCCTCCCCAGCCTTCTTGTAGGCCCCCTTCAGATACTGGAAGGCTGCAATAAGATCTCCTTGTAGCCTTCTCTTCTCCAGGTTGAACAACCCCACCTCTCTCAGCCTGTATTTGTAGGAGAGGTGTTCCAGCCCCATAATCATCTTTGTAGCCCTCCTCTGGACTCTTTCCATCAGGTCCATGTTCTTCTTGTGCTGGGTGGACAGCACCCCACCTTCAGGTGGGGTCTTATAAGAGCAGAGTAGAGGAGCAGACTCAACTCCATCAACCTGCTGACCGCATGTCTTTTGATACAGCCCAGGATATGGTTGGCTTTCTGGACTGGATGAGCACCTGTAAATCCCTTTTCATGGTGGATGCTGGTGGCAGAGTGTCTGACGATTTGGTTGTTCTACAGGTGGGTAGAAGAATCCATTGTGCCAAAGCAGAGGCTTATGCAGCCACAGTCATTAAATACCACCAGAGTTTGCCAAAGGCTTATAAATAGAACATAAATGATCGACCTTGGATCTATAAAGACAAGTGATATCAAAGAATACATGGAATCTGAATGGGTGTATAATATTGCAGGAATTCCTCTTATTTTTAAGCTATGCTGTGACTTTTAGAGTATTCAGGTATTTAAAAATAACAGTCCATAGGACCTTACTACTCTAACAGATGAGCATATACAACTTTTCATGACTAACACTTCATTTGTTGGCAAATCTTTTCAACTTGCTATGTCAATGTCTGCAATCACTAAGGACTTTTTTGAGGGAGTTTGAGGGAACTTTCTATTTTTTACAAAAAGGAAGGTGTATAAATATGAAGGGCCAATCTGGGCTAACTTCTGGTTGGTTTACGTCCCCTAGGACCTTCCTATGAACTCTATGTGGCAGGAGCTTCTGCTGAAGTAGTGCCTGAATAAAAATCTCAGGTTACTAGTTTCTGGATCCACCGTTGAGTGACTGACAGAAAAAGGCAAACAATGCCAAAAAGAGAAGTTTAAAACAAATCCACAGACTACCATTTTCTTTTGTCCATATGTCTTCTATCAGGTTTAGACAAGCTTAAACATCATTTATTTCCCCTCAAATTCACTCTTTTAGTGAGGCAGGTAGAGACAAGCAGAATTACTGAGTTGGAGCACTCTTAAAATGTCTTTGATGCAAGATATCTTCTACTTACTGAAAGAATTTAATTTAAATGGATTAATTTCTTTCACATAATGGAAGAAGCAAGTAATGATTTAAAAAAGCAGGACCCTCCTCTCTCCCCGCCCTTAGAAAATCATTAAACAGTTCAGGCAGATGAAATCAGTGGTGATTGTCCAAAAGTCAAGACCAGGCAGGTGCTATGGGTGGCTTTTTTGTTCACTTTTCCTGTGAAAATTAGGGCAGTTCTCTTAAAGCAACAAAAGAATTTTCATTGGTTCTTTCCAACAGCTGCTGCAAGAGATGTATTGGAGAAAAGTGTAGAAATCAGAGGCATTAAGGAAGATCACAAGCATCTGACCATTCTTCAGAGGTAGTGAAAATACTCAGATGGCAAGGAGTAGTACAGAGAGACCTGGAAGAGAATACATTTCTTCTAAACACTTTTCTTTATATGAGGAGGAAAACCCTCAGTGTATTTCCACTTGTTTTTGCAAACCAGCTTGTTACTGTGCTAGTAGACTGGAAGTCACACCCAGACGTTAGGTACGATTTACACAAGTAGCTGCTCTTTATCAAAGTGATGCTGATCATCCAGTTATCCTAAGGGGACTGTTAAAGCTGTAAAATCTTACATGTTTTCCCAAAATCTTCCCATTGACTCTTCTTCCTCACTCTCTCTGATGTCAACAAGAATTTGATATTTTATCAGTTGTCAAAAATAAATACAAATAAACATGAAAAGCTCACAGAAGGAACACCTTAATAGTTACAGTTTAATGTTTATCAAAACTCCATGTTTTGTTCCTGTGGGAGCTACAAGGAAGTGTATATTTAAGTACAATTCTATATATAAGTACAAAGATTTATGGTTAGTGCGATCACCAGTGTTAGGTGGAGGTGTGTGCTGTTGGGGAACTGTCTCTATCACTAGGTTTATGTGAGGATATATTCTCATCCTATAGTTTTTTTTAGTCACAGTGTAACATAAAGGTCAGGTAACACAACTGAAATTTCCTGAGGGATTTCTAATTGCTATTTATGGCATCTTAGGGTCTGGTCCTAAAACAGGCAAGCTTTTGTGCCTGAAAGTGACCTCATTAGGAAACCTTAATGCTTCTCTGGATCAGGATGTTGCTTTGGTTCCTTTAATAGTATATCCAGGTCTGACATTCTGGTCTTATTGTTTTGCTTGATTATACTCATGTCATCAACATTTTATTAAATAATCTGGCTGGAAATAACTTCACTTTTGTGCACAATCAAATATGTATAATAAATATGCTGCATTACATAATCGCATTACTTATTATGATATTTTATGTTGAAATATTTTGAAAATATAACTCTATCCATTAAAGAATAATATGGGTTGTGATATTCCATTTGTTTTGCAGTTCAGCCATACAAACCACAGCTGTACTAAACGAACAGAGCACTTCCACTTAACACTTTCTATGCAAGTTAGGTGGTTGTTTTTATAAGGTATTATGATATGTAAAGAGGTGTCTGCTCCAGTAGTTTGCCTTAATGCTTAATATCTTTGCTTTTATAGGCATAAACCAGACCCTTTATATTACTTTAATGTATTTTTTGCATGTATTATAAACACACCCACACATGCATCAGTTCAGCAGGGCAGCTGATTTTAAAAAAATGTTGTTAAACAAGTTGAAACTGGTTGGCACATATCTGGAGAAAGAAATCAAATAAAACTGGCAACTAAAAAGAAAGGGAAGTTGATATTGGCACTTCATCACAGAGGTCTCTAGGTAAAACATATGCAAAAGCCCTTAAAATGCAGTTCTACTTTGAAAAGTGACTATGTAAAAATGTCACCTTACTCAACAGATTTTATTCCCTGTATGTACTCGGTGTTGCATCTGCTTGCCCTGGTAACAGAATACATACTTCAGTTGCTTTGCCTGTTATCTCTACAGTATCAACAGAAACCTGGCTTGCATTTTGACAATTTTGCTGTCAAATTAGTCACTTGAGACAGTTTGTAAGGATTTTAGGTGCAAGTTCACTGTTGGATGGACAGCAAGAAATGATCATGCATAAGATGTCAAATTCCAGCCTGAGTTTAAATTACTGATACATTAAACTTTATGTCTTCTCTTTTACCTTTTTGGATTTAAGGTATCCCAGTTGCTTTGATAGTAATGCTCAGATTGAAGTTTTTAGATTCAGTGAGCTAGTGTTTCATGACAGGCCATAGAAAATGTATTATTGGAATTTAAACCTTGGTTGCAAATGGAGTAAATATGATCTAAAGAGCATGTTATAGGAAGAAGGGGCCACTCATCTATTTCTATGCTTTCTACATCAAGAAAATACTTCTAGGTGTAACCGGTACACATATTACTTGTATTACATAATTTTGGGGATGTTTTAAAGGTTTAATGAGGTAGTATTGAAAGTAATTTTTCAGTTTTGTGCTTTTGCCTTAAGTGTAAAGTTGCTCAGGAAGGGTTTTTTTGCTAATTACCATTTCGCAGAATTCATTTTGTCAAGGTAGGAGTTTTTTTATCCTTTTATCATGATAGACACTTCATTACACATGCTGAAAATATAATTATTCTTGATTACTCACTTCTTACACCCATGAACTGATCTTGCTGTAATGCAGATATTCATTGTTGTATCTACTTGACTTGTCTGTGTGCTTACTTAAGTTTCTTACCCTTACTCAATGTAAAGTAGCACTGAAACATGCAAATAAATGACAGGTATCTATGTGTTAGTCAGCATTCTTAAAATCTAATTGTCAATGTTATTTGTAATATGATTGCCTGTCTTCCAGTCAACCTGTGTTTCTTTTGCAGCTTCTGTTTCTCTTTAGCTGTCCTTGTATGGTAGTGCTTTCCTTTTAAGCTATATGAAAAGACAAAAGCATGTCCAGGAGTTGCAGAGACATGAAGAATTTCAAGCTGGACAAACGACAAAAAATACTATTGCAGCACTTTGATAAGCTCCAAACTTAAAACTTGAGGTTAAAGTACTGCACAGGTATCAACATTGCTATTTTCCATCCTGACTAGGAAATAGGATGTTCCAAGGATTTTGAGTTGCTGAGTTGCTGTGAGTAAAAAAGGTTAAGATAGGTGAATCGGGGTTTTTTGGTTTGAGTATTTTTTCACAAAGAAAACTTTTTGAGTGGCTGGTGCAGTGCAGATGTGCTTAGGTGACATCACAGCTCCTAATGGGACCACAGAAGAGTTCAAAATTGCTTGGGGAGTCTTAGAAAGGCTTAATAATCTATTTTATGACATTCTAAAAAATCTAAAACTTAAGTAAGATGGCTATTATTTTTTCTTGGCACTTTCAATCTGTAAGTTGGGATGGTGTGATGAATGCTGTTCTTCACACCATTCTGGTTTTAGTGTTGAGACCCTGTAAGCATACCTAGTGTTTGACTTGTGGGGTAATGGTATCATCAGATGAGCTAGAAAGCCACGCACTTCCATCAAGCTTGAGAAACGCAACAGTGAAACAATTGTATGCTCAGGAGAAGACATTGGCCTTAGGATCTTTTCTGGTTTTCTTTTAGTGAGGTGCTCATAGTCAGCAGTGTGCTGCTGATCAAAACCATCATTTCAGCTCACAGAAGGAACTATCTACATGCAGAACACTTTTCTCAGATATGCTTTTTATCCCAGCTCTCCTTACAGCTCTAAGAAGGTTTTCTAGTTGATAAGTGTGCACTGAAGGAGGCCCCTACATGCTTATCTCTCCCTTTTTTACGCTTGTGACACAATAGCAGTTTGTTTGTGAAACTAAACTGCTTTTTAATGGGTCAGGCTAAGTACTTTGGGATAAATATATGGGTCATTCATATACTCAGTCCATACTTTCTTTGTGTTTTCTGACCCAGCTTTCTGTTCATGTGATGTAGAGAATGCACCAGGAAATTAATGACAGTCGTGATTTTTTTTTGTCTTCATTCAAACAAAAAAATAAGCCTGGTGAAAATTTTCTAATCTGGTGCTTTTTACCACGACAACCTAAAATATGGCTTTGTGTGTGCTTGTACTATAAGCTGACTTGAGATGCTAACGTTAGCAGAAGTATGGTAAATTACTTTGCATCCATCTTCTCTGCAGTTTCTCTTCCAGCCTTCCCATGCCCAACACTTTACTTTTGGATAGTATCTGGTTGTACCTCAGAAAAAGTGTTACCTGTATCCTTCAGCTCTAGTTTTTTGAATGCTCAGTGAATGGGGTCAATGAGTTACCAGTTACGAGTCATTGCAGTGATACGTGAAATGCCATCAGAAATGTCTGGTGTGTGTTAGGAAGATTGTCAAATCAGGTGAACTGATCATCTCTCTGAACCTTAAATCCATGGACTATAGTCTTAGTTGTCATATCAACACTTTGAGGGTTTTATGTATTCAATTCAGTAATATCGAAAGTCTGACATGTCATGTTTTGATACACTGGACTTCCACTGGTCTCAATGAGAAAATGTCGCACATGGTTTTTGGGGTTGTTTTTTTTTTTTAATTGTATTGTGGGATCTGTCATGACTATGCCAAAAATCTGTTGATGTAATTTCTGTTGCCAGTGCTTTGAATCAGACAGGGGGAGAGACTCAAAATAAAAACATATGTCAGAATTTAGGATTTAGATCTAAATGCCAGCTTCTCATGATGTCCATAGGCTTTGCCTGTCTGTAGAAAAAATCTACACCCACCGCCTCAAGTTATTGTGATGTGAATATTTTTCAGTCAAGCTATAGTTTTAGCAGATAAAGGGTTATTCTCTAGTTTTCATGTCCACTTTAAAGCCACAGAAAGAGACTTGGCAAAACAGTCCCCTGTAGAGACTGGAGAGTGATGATTATGTTCCTTCTCTTCATAATAAATGCATCATGCTGTTTTTCTAACTACTTTCAGCTATTCGAAAACAACTAAAACAGATAGAAATTAATTATCTTGAGCTGCATGAAAGTAATTCTACTAATAATTACTGCAGATCAGTTTCTTTCAATCTGATACTTGGGAACTGTTTTCTGGTTCATACTGTTGCTTTAAATAGCAATTGGCTTTAGCAGAAAGAGAGAAGATTACTGTGTTGGGTCCAAGTGTGTAGCTATCCATTTAGATTTGATTCTTATTTCCATATGGTAGAGAGCCCAAGTGATGTACTTACTAGTATACTTGGCAATTTTCCCACAGTGATGGGGATGCCTTAAAAATATATGAACATTATCTGAACTAAATAAAGCTTTGACTCTTGAAAAGCAGCTGCTGGTAGTCAGCCCCATATTCAGAGGAAATTCAAAGTGTCGTAGTAACATTCAGAGCTATGAGGACTTGTATGCCAGCAGTGTTTTAAGTTCTGGAACTGCTTTTGATTTGGTATTACCAACAGGCAAGATCTTTCAGTACATGAGCACTCTTGTGTATGCTAACTTTAGTTTCTGCAGCTTCCTTCACTCTGTTCCCAGTTGATTCCCTTGAAACCTTGGGAAATTGTATCTCATTGCCAACTGTGTTCTTATAATGCAGGTCTCGTTTCTCCATTCTTGCTTAAATCCACTAGTAGGGCTGCAGGCTACAGATCTTATATTTTGTACTTCTTCCTCACTTAACTAATAGCCAGATAAATCTAACCCTCCACTTCCTCCTCCCCCTCCCCTCCCACCCCACCAGGGGATCAAGCTACAAATTTTATTTTTGTCATATATTAAATGGCTAATGTTTAAACATGAATTAGAAGTACTGTTATAGTTTTGCTTTGAGACTGCAGCTTTTATTGCCCAGCTCTTCCTTTGCAATATACTATTCTTGGGGAGGACTGTGCTATTACAGATATATTTAATGAGCACACCAAGTACCTTGAACAGAATCACTATTGAATATAGCCTTGGATTTTTAATATGATATAGTGGTATATCTTCTTTCTTGTAATGTTTTAATTTGAAGAATTCATTATAGTCTGAGACAGATATTGTGGTGGACTTCTACTTTCACTTTTATTTCAGTATTCCTGTTTATGACAAAAACATAGTAACAAATTACATTGAATTTTGTAGTCCTTATTTTATTGAATACCAGTACAGCCATGGTCATACTTTGAAGTGTGATGTTTTTATATGGAAGTAGAGAGTTAAATTTACATAAAGGCTGACACTCTGAAAGCAACTGGTAGACTTCTTGAAATTTTCCTACAGATGCTCAGATATTATTAATGGTCAAGTATAAAATATCTAGGTTTTCTTATGCAATTTAGTTGACCCTGCTCGGAACTGTGCTTAGATTTACACCTTTGTCTTCATTCCTGGGGCCAGGATGTTTGCAGTCACTATTTCTTTTAAAAATAAAATCTCTCCACTCTGTTCACCTCACTAGAGTAATTTATATATGGATACAGTATTGAACTAAGGTTGAACTTTTTTTTTTCCTGAACGGACATGAGACATGTCTTGTTAATTTTATTTATCGGTAGGGTCTGAATTTTTTAGCTGAAAAAATAAGTCAGGAGAACATGTAGGATGTAAAGAGGAAATAACTCTATGCAGAGGCCCAAGAAAGAAGAAAGAGAAGACTAAAACTGAATGGGGGAGGACTTCACAATTAACATGTGGTAAGCTTGTACTTTTTAGAAATAACAATGTCATGAAAGTGAGTAATCCCTTTACAGATTGTCCAAAAGATGTTGACAATATATGGAGATAATGAAGGAGAGGGAAGGATCAAATAGGAGGAATAATCTGGAAGAAAATATGATGGGCTTTCTGGGACATGTAATGATAGTTGTTAAATCTGGTAAATATAATTGGGAGGTATGAAAATGTAGATAAAACATAAGTCCTAATTTGTGGGGAGTTCATGGAAAAGGGATATGAAAAGATCTGGCAGATATTATCAAACAAAGAAAAAACAAGCAGAAGGAAAACTTATTAAAAACTTGATTGAGATTTTACTGCTTAATAATGAAAAGAGAGACATACAAAAGATTGACTCACTTCATGGATATAAATATCCAAGAAAATAAACTTTCAAATTATTAAACAATATATATAAGGATACAAAAAAGTTGGAAGCAAGAAGGAAGGTGAGCAAACTGCGGATGCTACATTAAAAATAAGAAGATGAGAAAAACCCTGGAAGGGGATTTTCCATAAGGTAGAGACTTCTAATGGACTTGAGTCTTACAGTTGATCTGAGGATTATCTGAGGCTTTTCCATAGTTAAAGTATGTAAGCTGTTACATCCCTCTGCGGATTCTCCAGTTTCTAATGAGGTTTGGATCTGGCCTGCATTCTTTTAGAGAGTGAGTCCATTAATAGGATTACAGTCCTCTGCACACTTGTTAATTTTCATGAAACTTTCAGGTTTAATATGTTGGAGGCACATCTCCTCTGCCAAATTACTAGGGAGACAGAGTCAGACAGATGAAGTCTCTCAGTGCATCAAGTCTCTTTTCAACTGAAAGAGAAGAGGGAGACAACTAGTTTGCCTTAGATCCTTATCACAGAACCTTTTTTAAGTGTCCAAGGACTGGCATTTCAAAGCAACTATTGGTTGATATAAATTGTGAAATGAAACCGTGAGAATATTGACTCATACCCCCCAAGTCGCAGGTACACAGCCCAAGTATATCGTCTATATTGGGAAGATGAAAAATGCATGAAACTGTTTAAGAACTACAATAACTTGTCTTTTGTTTGAGAAAATCAAAATCTGTGATGGTGAGTGTTATAAAATCCCAAAGTTCTTAGATATCTTGGTAAAATGATTATTTACTTAAGTGCTGTAAAAAACTGACTCTAGAAAATAAACTTAACACATTGTAATATTTTCAGTAGAGATTGTGCATGGGAAAGTTAAGATAAAACATGCAGAAACCGTCTACTCTTATACCATGTGGTCATACATCCATATAAAGAAAAAACTATGATGTGGCAGAGGAAGAGTGAAAGATGTAGTTACTTCATTGTGCTGGAGTAAATGCACAATAATGCAATTAGTATCATGGAAGGACATACCTTGTAAGTGGATAAAAGAGCAGAATGGTGGAAGATCCACTCCAAGAAAAAAACCTTAATTGTTGGCAAAACAGATGTATATTTATGGTAAACACAGTGGTAGTCAGGTAATTCTTGGATAGAATAAAGGCTAGGCAATTAAACAAGTAGAACAGGAAGTACCTTACAAAGACAAACTAGAAAGTAGTGTGAATAACTGCTCACATAAATCTCCAGGAGCAAAAACTGGGGCAGTGTACTTTGAGCTAGTGCAGGATTGCATTCTTAGTTCGATGGTCTAGACAGCTGGAGGCCATTCTAGGCTTCAGCCAATTAAACAAATTAAGTATGAGACATAGGATGCAAAGATTAAAGTTAATTATGAAAAGAAATGGGTGAAGCAGATTGTATAGACAGAATTTCTTCATTGCATCTCATCTGTTGAGCCACATAGTGTGGTTATTACTTCCAGCAAACTATTCTGTGATTATTTTGCTTAAATGGCACATCTAGTTTGAACTGCCATCTGAAAGATAACAGGCTGCCCGTCTCAAGTGTTTGGAAAGCACCTACTACCTTGAAGGTGTGAAGCAGATGCATGAATATTAGTTAGCAGTTTGCAGCGTAGAATCCAACCTTGCACAGCTACTTTGTGCATTATTCTGCAAAAGCATGGGTTTGTTTTCCTTCAGAGGAACTCTCTGAGAAAATATGCAAGCCATCTTCTCAGCAGCTTTGCTAATTACATAGGTAAGGCATCTATGGCAGAATCTGAGAGAGCAAATTAACTTCAACCAGCATAAGAATACTGAGATGAGAGTAATTTAAGAAGCAGCAGGGGATGACAGAATGATATCCTAAAGCAATCCCTTTAAATATTCCAGAACCTTACATACTACCTTTCTTGATCAGATGTGGTAGTGTCTTAAGATCCAATTCTATCATACAGTACTCTGTATCCAGAGTTTTGTAAAGTTTTTGTATTTTTCCCATCATTATTTGCCAAATCAGTGATTTTTGTTGTAAGTCTGAACAGACTATTTTAGTTGAAAGTTTAATTTAAAATATAATGTGAGGTGGTCTTTTAAATGAAATACAACAACTGGAGATTAGTGTTAGATGAAAGGGAGTTTAAAGGGAAATAATTCAAAAATTTTGAAAAGAAAAAAGTTAATTAGGGACAACCAACATTAATTTGTGAGAAGGCCAGCCTGCTTAGGATGTTGAGATGGCAAACAAAGAAAATATAGTGGATGTTTATTTTGACTTCCAAAAAGAATGTTAGAAATTAATCACATCCTATACTGTTGGCTAAGGTAAGAAATCTTATTGCCAATATAATACAGTTTGTTAAATAGGAAACTGGCTTGCAACATTAAGCAAACCATAGCAATAGAATATAATAGTCAGAAATTAATAGTGCTTACTGTAGAGAATGATTATGAGTCATCTAACTTATAAACATAAAAAAGTTTCCATTATTGCATCACTGTGGTTATGAATTCAGGAAATGAAAACGATATGATTTATAAAGCAAAGTTACTTGGCTGTGCTGTACTTCATGTGTTTGTTATAGCATTTGAACAGACATTTAGAACTGCTAATTGAGTGGACAAATATGATTTCAAATGTTCCTTTCCTGCAAAACATTTCCCCAGGGACTTTGAAAAAGTTCTTTTCTCTTAGGGGAACTCTCCTGGCATCAAAATCCAACAGGAGTGGAGAGCTACAGGCTTGTTGCTGTCATAATCCTATCAACATGAGCTTTTTTCTTTTAAGATGGTCTGAGCAGTTGTCACTGTATTTTGGAGGGCTGGCTGATGCACAGAAATAAGTTGGCTGGCAGAAAATCCATCAAAAGAAAAGAAAGAAAATACTGGTTCTAGTTTAAGGAAAACTACCAGAAAATTTGGTGAGGTATTCATGAGCTACGAATATTGCTAGATTCCTAGCTGTTGGCAATGATCAAGTAGCATGAATGGCCAAAAAATATTTTTCCATCTGTATTTTTGTGCAAGTCTGCACAGTTTAGTGCGGAATTCTATTGCCTGCTTGAGATTAGATATTTGTGATGTGCATTATATTGAACTGTATTTTAACCCACCTTCATAACCTGTTAAGGAACATGGTAGCTTTCCTGTTTAAGTGACTATGTCTCCAAAAGCCCTTTTCATTTAACAAAACAGGTGAATTTTTCTTGTCGTTGCGTGACTCTGGAAACTGGGAAAATTAAAATCATCAATTTTATTTTTTTTTAAGAATAATAGGGCTTGGAAGGGACTTCTGGAGATCATCTAGTCCAACCCCCCTGCCAAAACAGGTTCACAGGTTCACCTAGGGCAGGCCACACAGGAACATGTCCAGGTGAGTCTTGAAAGTCTCCAGAGAAGGAGACTCCACAATCTCTCTGGGCAGCCTGTTCCAGTGCTCTGTCACCCTTACAGTAAAGTTTTCCTGATATTGAGGTGGAACTTGCTGTGTCCCAGTTTGTGCCCATTGCCCCTTGTCCTATGACTGGGCACCACTGAAGAGAGACTGGTCCCATCTTCTGGATACCCACCCTTCAGATATTTATAAACGTTAACCAGATTCCCTCTCAGCCTTNAACCAGATTCCCTCTCAGCCTTCTTTT
>VYZX01000912.1:0-31849 GCA_013401335.1 Brachypteracias leptosomus
ATTCTGTGATTCTGTGATATTGATATATATTATGTTGCTAATATAGATCGACTACTCACTGTTTTTTATATAGAATATGTACACATATTCATAAACACATAGTAAAATATATCAATTCAAATCTTCACTGAAAATGGAAAATGGACACAAATTCAACCTTGTTCATTTCAGTTCCTTGTCCAGAATCTCACTATGAAACTTCATCATTTACCATGTAACTTGTTTAAAAGTGATAGCCTTTAGCATTGTTCATTCAGTAAAAACATCTCTATAAACAGATTCATATCAATAAATTATAGCAAAAACAAAGAAGAAGAATTTTTTCATGCTATGCAGTTACAGATATTTGATATCTCTCTTTTATCAGCAAGCCTAATAGTATCAAGAAACAAAATATAGGCAAGATTTCAATAGTTAAAGCATGGTTGGTATTGTTAACTAAAGCATTTTCTTTTTTGATTTTGTTGAGCATGATACAATTTTTATTGCAATTTCCAAGAAGAAGTGAGAATTACCACAAGTAATGCAAAAAAGTTAGATCTCTGTGAATTTTGAAATAAATACGGTCTTGAAAAAAACCTAAATACAAAATTAATTAAATGTACTTATCTGAAGTTTGTATACTTCTGCAGGGCAACATTCCCACGTTTTCTTTTTTTTTTTTTCTTTATATACCAAAGAATAAGAAAACAAAATTGGTTGGTTGATTTTTGTTTTTGCCTAAGCAAAGGTTTTTGTAAAGGGTACTGGGACTTCAAAAAACATACCTACTTGTGGGTTAGTGAGCTTGCTGAAGATTCACTGAGTCTAAGACCATTTAAGACCAGTTTTTTGTAGAGAGAAACTTTGGTAGGATGCAAGGAGCATTACTGATTTATTTTTACTGGAGAATTTTTTCCCCAAGTTTAGGAGCTTTTAATCTTTCAAATTATTTCTAGTTATTTCTTATGTTTTACTTCCCTGATAAGCAAGAAGCAGCTGTATTTCAGTAAAAACATCAAAAACACATAAGCACAAGTTTCACCGCTGCCTTAATCTAAAAAAGATGTGTTCACTGGTTTTGCCAATGGTTTAATTTGTATCTGAAGTCTATTACTGGGGCATTTTTCTTTTCGATCATACTCCTGCTTAAATGAAACTAAAGCTAATATGACAGCACTTGCAAACCAAGTGCTATTTAAAAACTTTTCTTTGCTTTTAGTCTTTGCATGCACAAGATTACACAGTTTAAAGAACTACCTGTATATCTGTCTTCCATGTACACAAACATCAGAAATGTTTTATTTTCAAGAAGAAAATTACCTTATCTCTAAGAATCAAGCTGTTAGAAAGCTTTACCATCCACCAAGATCCGCTGTCATAGAAGTTTATCAGAGTGTGGAAGATTCATCTAAGTAAAATAAGCAAACCTGGTGGGTCTAAAGTCACTATTTGCTTTCAGCAGCTATTTCTGTTTCTTTGCAGGATTTTTTTGTATTTTACTGTTCAGGATCTTTTATTTAAAGTGCTTTGTCAAGCACACCTGCTATAAGACTCTCTGCTTGAGCACTGAACATTTGTAGTTCATAAACCTTTTAGATTTATGTTATAATTTTCTTTGAAGTCATCACACAAATTGATATCTTTTGGTTTAATGCAGTTTAATAATAAAGGTCCTTTAGATTACTAGCCCTTATTCACTTCTTTTGTGTGTCCAGATTATATTTTAATGCCTACATTTAGTGGTTTTCACTGGATATGAGTATATTAACTAATGTACTACTATATAACAGCAGAAGTCTAGCTGAATGGCTTTAGCAATGCCTAATTAAAGAAATCAGTTTTATGCCATGAAACTACAGACAGCATTTGAGGCAGTGCAAATGTTTGAAGATCAGGTAAGTTTGGGTTACAAATCCAAGGAGAATGGGGTAACTCAGCCTACCTATGCTTCTGGAGCTACACAACCAAGGAGACGTCAGCTACAAGGGAGATAATCAGTTAAGGATGACTGTGAATGAAGTTTGCTCATCAAATGGTTACTGATGACATCTTAGAAGCAGGGTGTCCTTCACCAGAGAAAACAACCCTGTTGTTATGAGAGGGTTGTGTGTATTGTCCAGTGCTTGCAAGGCTGAGGGAAAACCTTGCCAGCAAAGTGAAGGGCTGAGTGTGTGAACTGAAGCACTTAACGCTCAGACATGAGGACAGTTGTACAGCCCATGAAGGCACTGCTCAGGTGAAAGAGGCTATCAGAGAGCACCTGAGAAAGAAATTCTGCATTTACAATCCATATAAGAGATGGGTGGTTTTGTCCCAACTGTTTCTTGACAAATTAACAACTAATCTTGAATGGGTTTATGCTTTGTAATTAACATGAAGAAGGAAGGGTATTATTTCAGCAGCAGGTACTGCTACAGTAAGATACACTATGCTTAGGTAGAAATGGCAGTATGGAAAGTCACTGATACCCTTGAACTCACAGCAACTGCTTAACCCCATGTATCAATCCTGTGCAAGCTGGAGCATAGGAGGTTTTGGGTAAACATAAGGGAAAACTTTTTCACGGTGAGGGTGACAGAGCACTGGAACAGGTTGCCCAGAGAGGTTGTGGAGTCTCCTTCTCTGGAGACATTCAAAACCCGCCTGGACACATTCCTGTGTGACCTGATCTAGGTGATCCTGCTCTAGCAGGGGGAGTGGATTAGATTACTTTTTTAGGTCCGTTCCAACCCCTAACATTCTGTGATTCTGGGATAAGCTGCTGCTGGTAGATCAGACAAGTCAGAGTTGTCTCTTGCAACCTGAATGAAGAATAACAACGGTCTCTTTAACACTAGGGGATGCTTTCATTTCTGGATTCTTACTTTGTTTTTCTACATAAGCATATTTCTTCATGACTGTCAAAAGTGGTCAATCTACTATGTTTATTTTGTGTCATATAGTGCCTTTTGATGTTTTTCTCTCTTCATATCTGTCCACTCCTTAAATGTTTAGAACTATCATGTGAAAGTATCATTGTAACACAATGATCAAGGCAGAAAGCAAGTTTTTGAAACGTAGTGGCAGGAAAAATAAATACTTTTTTTTCATATTAAGGCACATAGGTATTGAAATAATTATATACAGTTTTCACCCAAGGATGTGACATGCCACTGAAATAAGTCCACTAGGGCTTATTGTGAATGAAATTTTCGTGGATTGTTTCCTTACGCTTTTGTCATTCTGCACTTGATTTTGAAAGACATTCATGGAAAGTCATAATTATTTTAAGAAGGCAGCAGGGAAAGTGTTTTTTCACCATGTCTATAAATCTTTACTTATGTTCTACAGAGAACCCTGCTCCTTACGTCTGTTTTAACAGTGTAAGAGGAGTATATCATAATGCCTTCAGTTGTCAGAGCTTTAGGAATTTTTATAATATGAGATCACAAGTGGAAACAATTTCATTGTAATAGTCCTGGCAACAAAGAAAAAAGGATACTGATTTAGCTTGCACGATGACATGATAGCAAGGATATGGTCTTTTGTAGAGCAAAAATAATGTGTGGGATTAGAATGGGTGTATATATCCATACGTATGTATAGACACACACATATATACTCATGTATGTATAGCAAGAAGCTAGTAAATCTGAGACTTAGAAAAGGAGATTGCTACTGAAAAGATGGACTATTTTGGGGATAATATTTCTGGAGGAAACCAGAATATAAAAATTGCCCACCTCAGAATGGTAAATAAATGCCTTTCAGAAGAAAACACTGTTTCTCCTGAGGAAGTCCACAGCAGATAGCACCTCGGGCTATTGGTTTTCATTTTCCTAAACACATGTTTTCAAAAGACAATTTCTCTTTTCTTTATGTCTTCTGCAAGAAACTATCCCCTTTTAAGGCTACAGCCCATCAGAGAAAAAGTGTGGTTGTGGTGGTTAAATATGGACACAGATTTTTGTGGAGGATGGGGAATCTTTTTCATTGGAAATTTGGAAAGCAGTGTGAAAAAATAATTGTCAGCAATTTTTAAGGTACAGCTAATTCTGCTTTGGGTAGCAGTTAAGCTAACTGATTTTTTATGGTCCTTCCACATTTATTTTTTTTTAAGCTCCCTATGATATCATGCTGGTAAGCAAAACCACCTGAAAGCTATTCATCAGAAACACTTTGTTTTAAGAGCATCACAATATTTACTGCCTCTGTTTATGTAAAGTCACCTTATGGTCATTTGTAAGGAATTAGTTATCCAAGAATGGATGTCTCAAGGACCTGTCTATAGTCTTAGTGGTTACTCTGCAAGATAGGTGTATTGCACAGTAAATACTGTACTCTGAATGTATATTGATGATATGAGGTGAGAATCAAATAAAAAAAACATTAAATATTCGAATTGCTGGATTCTGATATTCAGATATTTCATTTTCATACATTATTTTTTTAAAATGGGAGACCTAAATAGTAAAAAAAAATCTAGAGAAAGCTGAGAAAGATAAAAAAATAGGTCAGTCAGAAAAAAACAGCTGGAGTGTCAATATATTTTTGATGGGTTCCAGCCTACAATTTTTAGACATGTAAAACAATTTGAGTATTTCTTAGTGGTTATATAAAGAAAGCTTTATCCATTGCTATAGCAGATATTTAATGTATAGTTCGTTCTTTTCCTTTTGTGGAGGTTTAGGGTCAATCCACTTACAACAGATGCTTTGTGTTAACTCCTCTTCCCTGCCCCTTCCCCCCTCCTCCCCAGTTAGAGGAAGAGAAAGAGGATTGGAGGGAGGAGACTTATGGCCCCTCCCCTCCCAAATTGGGAGAGGAAGGGAATGAGAGAGATGCTTCTGGATTAGAAAAGAAAACTAAACAGCTTTAATGAAGGTGATAATAAAAGGCAATATGTACAAATATATACAAAACCAGTATCAATCCCAACCTCCCCCTGATGGCAATTATGTCACCGTCACCACTGAGGCTGTGGAGCAGGCACTGGCAAAGTCCCAGACCTCACTCAGCAGCTGATGGGAACCGGGTTCAGGAGCTGGGTTCAGGAACACATGAATAAGGCCAAAGGGAAGTGTAGTGTTCATTGAAGGTGAAAGGAAGGCCTAAGGATCCCAAAGGGAAGAGGAGGATTGAGACCCTCGTGAATCCTCAGCTTCATGCTGAATATGGTGTATATGGGATGGAATACCTCGTTGGTCAGCTTAGCTTAGGGTCATCTGTCCTGTTCACTCCTCCCCCCAGGTGCAGCCTTTCACTTGCTGCACCCCCAATTCAGAAAGTCACAAGATCTAGCAGTGACCTTGGTCTGCACACCAATCCCTGGTAGTAAATCTAAACATCAGGCATTATCACTGCTAGAAGCAGACACTGTCTGCAAAAACATGCTGTGAGCTTCAGAAAGTGCAGTTAGTTAGCAGAGACTCAGGTGAAAAGTAAATCTCTGAACAGAACTGGTTTGGTTCTAACTCAAACCAGGACACCTTTTCTTTTCCTTACCAGTATGACTAAGAAAAATTAAGTTCTATCACAATCTTACCTCATCTTTTTTTTTAATTCTTTAAGTATGAAAAACACGTATGGTGTAAGAGTGTATCCTTCTTGACTGAAAAGTTTGCAATTAAATCTGTTTTATTTACACTGGGGTAAATTCTAGGAGCACTCTTCAATGTCAGCCTTTCATAATGGTCTTGCAACTGAAAAAAAAATTACAAGTGAGATTTACTCTGCAGATTAAATAGCTTACTATTTTTGTTAACTCAATAAAATATAAACAATAATTTTGCTGAAGCACAGTACATTTAACTTGATAGTTTAGGAAAATTCATAATCTTCTGTAAACTCTCTATATTTAGAGAATTCAATATTACAACATGAAAATGTCTTTTTTGTAAACTGAAAAACAGTCTTTCCTTACAAGAGGTCCTTACAATAAAATTTATTTTTTCAGCAAATTTTATATAAAAAATTGAGGTATCCCTAATGATTTCCTGATGCCAGGTATATATATGTGCTGTATGTAGTTTATGTATATTTAAATTAAGAAAAGACTATTATGACTGTCGAAAACGTTAAATATGTATCTAAAGTCATTGAGTGAAGAGAATAAATTTAGTTATTTTTCCTCTTCTAAATTTCAGAAGTTTTCCAAAATCTCAGTAGAAAAAGAAACAGCTGTTATGGCTTTCCTTCATGATTGTACACCTTTGATGCATCAAAACCCAAATGAGTTCTATCATATAAAATACCTTTCTCAATTAATGCTTAACCCAATTACTTCCAGAACAGGGAATTTATGGCCAAAGTCAATGATTGACTGACAGAAAAAAAAATAGAGAAAGAAAGAAGCACTTGACATCAGAATAGAGCAGAAATTTGTTTTTGTGAAGGCCCTTTTTTATGTAATAGGGCTTTGCTAATTTTTCTTATTAATAGTTTTTTGCAGCATGCGAGTAGACGTGTTGATGTCACTAGATAGAGGCACTAGAATTTCTAAGATCTAGCCAAACATATGGTTGCTACAAACTTGGGAGAACCTGCTTTGACAAGACTGTTGCTACTCCTCACCAGCTTGATTTGTATGACTTGTTCTGTAATCCTCCTCCTGTTATAGACAATGACTTAGTCAGACCTGGTCACTTTTGACATTATGGAAATATCCTGTAGTGTTAAGTATTGGTTGCTGGCATTAGAAATATCCTGATGGTGAATCTGATTGTTTTCACATGTTCCTTAAAGAAAGATCATAATGAGATTGTGTCTCATTTAAGACATTTCTTACACCAAACTTAAGTAGATTCAGACATACAGTTTTCTTTTTCCTCTAGATGCTAGCCTCACATAGAAAAGAGGCAATTGGAAATCTCTTAGATATAAGTCTGTGTAGTGGTCCCCAATTTTAAGACTGAAATAACAGCTTCTATCACTCTTAGCCCTGCTGAAGACAACAGATAGTCAAATCAATCTACCTGAGGATTGGCATAGCTGCCATTCAAGTTAGGACACAGCCCTTCTTGTACTCCAGGTAGATGTGCCTAATAAGTATTTGTTCATCATAGTTCAAAACCATCACTGAAATAGATCACTTATCAAAGTTAACGGGAATAGCATTTGTCTAGGAACTATATACACGTCATGTGTGCAGGACTAAGATATTTCCATCTGCTCTCAGTTCTTAGTACACAGCTTCCAGAAAGAATCAAACTTTGCAATATATTTTCCTTAATATCTATGTCATGTTTTTCTTAATTAAAAAAGTACAACTCAATTATATTTTGTATGTGTGGGTAGTTGAATACATAAACAGAAGAGGAAAAGCTTGTATGCAACCATAACAGGCTTTCAAAGCAATTTAAAAGAAACAAACATCATATGTCATGCTTTTTTTTTTTTTTTAAGTGACATACCAAGCTGTTCAAGCTTGGCTTTTCATTCCTCTTGTAGTATGATAGCTGCTATGTTAGCTAGCTCTCCCATATAGGTGATTTAGGCAAGATTACAGTTCAGTGAATTTAAAATGAAATTGACAACCAGTTCAGAGATAGGAAGAGTGGGTTTCTAATATGAAAAATTGTCTGCTTCCCCAAATTTTACCAGTCATGTCATGTTACATTAGACATAGTAATAGAACATTAGCTGTGTAATGAGACATAACTGCTAAAATGTAAAGGAGAACGCACTTTCAGATTGGCTGGTCCTGTTGAAAGCGATAGCTTGCATCTAATCTGCAACGCTTGTAGATATTATGCAAACCAGCTGTTTGTGAATTCCGGATCATTTGGAAATTGAAAGAAGTGTCAGATATACTATCAACTTCTCAAAACATTGCTGTGTCTTACTTTTGGTTTCTAGATAAAAGGGGAGTTTTGAGAAACACAATTATAAGTTATTTTCATTTAATGCTTGACAGTTTTTCTTAGATCCTTTAGACCAGAACTTCAATTGAATTATAAGGAGTTTTGTTTTACTGAAGTCAACAGAGCTTCAACATTTAAATAATTTTAATTTCAGTCTGTTTTACAGAGGTGCAACCTCATAAAGTTTTACAGTACTTAACAATGCAGTAGTTAACATTTTTGATCCAAAATCATTTTCCTTGCTATGAGATAATGCTTCATTTCAACTACAATATTTAATAGAAAGTTTGTGCAGAAATTTTATCAGGAAAGAGGAAGGCAAGTATTTTAATTTCAGACTATTTTGAGTAAAGATCTGAGTAAAGATCAGACCCTTAAACTTCAAGGTGTGAGATGTGTTCTATAGCATTGAGTTGCCAGGTATTTTGAGGTGTGCTAGCTGATCTTCTTAGTTCCATGACAGAATTCAAAAGCTTTTCATTCCTCTTATTTTTCAACCACTAGTAAATAAGAGCAAATTTCAGACCCTTGATGGTTTTTTGTGTGCTGTAACTGTGTTTTCCAGTCATATCTCATAGCAAATGAAACCAGCTGTTTCAAAACCTGAGTATTTTTGATATTTTGTCTTCGCAGTACTAGTACTTGTCACAACAATGCTCTGCATCACACAGGAGGCCTCTAGACCTTGGTAACATTCATTAATTACATTTTGTGTCTGGAGAGGGGGAACAAAATTGTTGGTACCTCATAATAGATCCTTAAAAACTAGGCACTAGATTTATGTTTTGACTCTGTCAAATATCACTGACACAATAAATGATGAAAATAACCCCAGCAGTGATTGTGAGACTAATTTGCTCAGTAGAAAGATTTAAAAAAGGAAAGATTACATATATGGAAATGCCATCTAGAGAAAGTCAAGAAATTCAAGCTTCTAACACTATCAAATCAATCTGCTCTTAAGTCTCTGCTTAACTTATATTCTTCATATCAATGAAATCCTGGATTTAGATGGAATCTAAGCACAAAATTCTGTCATCTGCTCTGCTGTACAGATCTTTTATTTAAAGGATAAAAAATCTCTTATATTTGCAGTTGTGATTGTAGATTGATATGCATGATGTCTTTACATTGCCAAAATGACCAAGTTTTATACATGCAGTTGAAGTCAAACAGGCAAAAAATGAGAGGTGAAATTAATGTATGGTTTCCTGGTATAAAGTTCTGCACTTACAGACCTCTTGGATTTTGTTTTCGTAGAACAGAACTTTCTTTGAGTTCTGGTATTTATTTTTTTTTTCTTTTTGTGAGGGTTTTGCATTAATCTTAGTAGAAGCCTTGCACTGGAAACAGATTCAGAAACAGGACTAGCCATCAGATGATGTTTAGTACAAAGATACTGTAGTTGTAAAGAGATAGTTCCAAAAGACTGAATGCTTGGCCTTCCAGCAAGACAATTTGTTTATAACTTCTCAATATAGATTTCATCATGGAAGGCATTTAAATATACAAAAGAAGAATTTGGAACAGTATTGTCTGGGCAGGTTCATTAAAGCCAAGAAGGAAACCCATTATAGACCCTGTCTGAAAGCCATCTTTCCTAGTCTATTGACTTATGATACTTACCAGAAATTTGATATCTAGAATGTCTAGACTGAGAGCTAGATACAGCTGCCATTGACAACAACAAAAAAAAAAAAAAAAGAAAAAGAAAAAAAGAGTGATACCAGAAAAAAGATTAAGAATTATTAAGTTATTAAACTATGTATTTGCAGAATTTCTTTTCCATCTAAAATCTCATTATTATTATTACTGTTACTATTATTATTGTTTTTCAGGTAGATGCACACACATTTCAGTTGCAGGGGATTCCATTGTAGAGTTACTAATGAAATATTCAGTGATTTTTGTGGGAGTGCAACATCTTACAAGTCACTATGTAATATACGGATACAGAGTCTCTCACTGCAGGCAATGAAATAATAAAAAACCCCAAATGTAAAAGATCTAGGCTACATAATTGAAGCTTCTCTTCATTATTCTGACATTAGCTAGCCTCAGGCTTTAAAATCTGCTCAATTGTAATGAATCGTTAAGATTTTAGTTGGACTAAGGAGAAGATAACACCACATTGTACTTTGTTGTTTGAAAGATTTTAACAAAATAACATCTGCTATCTTAGATTGTGGATGATTTAATTTTTAAACACTTGTTCCCAATCTTTAATTTTCTGCAAAACAACCACATAAATTATTAATTCGTCTATATTTCCTCAAGGCGAGCTAGACTAGAAGGTCCTTCATAAATATTTAAGAATTCTACTGCAAAATAAACAAAAACTTTCACTTAACTTTTAATTGCAAGTCCCAAAAACCAGCAACAGCATCATCAGTAACGCTAAAGAGAAAAATTTCAGGTAGAAGCACATTTTTGTGAAAGGATCTGGCCTTTTTAGCTTGTGGAAATTCAGTGTGCTTCGCACCAAGTTTGCAAAACATGCATTTCATCAGCAATAAACAACAGAAAAAAAGGGCCAGTGTTCAAATCTCATCCAGTCTTCCCTTGAGAGGCTCTCTACTAGTTCCCAGGAGCATGAAGTGCAACACACACATACACCTGTGTATACGCTTTCTCCAGGAAGACATCTGTCGGTATTAATATGGTGTACTCTCCAGGCCCAAATCTGAGTTGCTGTTCAGTTCTGGCACTGGATCAAGAAGTGAAGGTGGTCTCAAGCTTCAGGGCTAGCCTAACGTAACCCCAGCTGCCAACTTCTCCCCTTTCCCCAAAGGAATTGTGTAATACCTATGGATCACTGCATTTGCTATAGCTCATGCCTTCACCAGAACCATCCTCACCTGTAATAATAAACAATTTCATTATAACCTTTTTTGTATAGTATTATCTTTTTGCAAAAGGTGTACTTTTCCATAAAATTTGTCAGGATTTTTCCCTATATTGCACATGAGAAAAATACTTGAGAAACAGATTTCAATGTTTTCATGTTTCAGCATTGCTTTGAGATAAATACAATATTTTGAACATATTTATTACTTGAATTTATGTATTTGTGCATAAAAATCTTTAGAAACTTTTGTTTTAGCCCCTAAGATAGAATTAGTGATTTAATTTTGAAGGCTCAGGTCATACCTCATTTCATTTAAGAAATAATTTTATGGAGACAGTAACTAAATAAAACTTTCAGTCATTATTCCAAAGAAACGAAAAGAAAAAGATAAAATGCAAAAAGTCAGTGTCAGCATTTTCAATTTTCCTCTAGAAATGCAATAAAATTATTTCCCTAGAAGATAAAACTTGATAAAAATCCAAACCTGTGTAAAAGCAGAGGAATCAAAATACTCTGCATAACATAGAAGAGCTTCTGCTGTAACTACTTTTGCTCTTTACTTTCTCTCCCAGTCCCATGCAGAGCATTTTAGCCATTATTCCTCTCGGGTATGGACTTATCACATCTGACCATTCTCTTGTCTTTCTATTGTTGCCCAGAACTATTCCAAAGAAGTACACAAAACACAGGGATGTGAGAGTGGAGTAAGGGAGATTTAAAACAGGCCCATGAAAATATTCCTCCTGCATTGCCATATGGATATTGATTTCTCTCCCTCAGGCTGAATATAATTGCCTGCTCTAATTTAGCATTGATCTACCCACCCAAGTTTCTTAAAGCCCTGTACAGGCATCAATTAAATTGTTCCTAATACCACCTTTGTGAAGTAGGATAGCTATAATTATTCACATTTAGAAGATGGCAAGAGGTGAAAAGTGATTCGTCCTGAGCTATGCAGTGAAACAAGCTAGGATTAAATCATGAGACAATTATACTGTGCTATGTGCCTGTTATCAGATCATTCAGAGTTTTTCTAAAGGCAAAATATTTGCTCATCTAATGATTTGAGATTCCAGTGAAACATACGTGGTTAGATAATGAGTGTACTAGGACTGCTGCTGATCATATCAGATGTGTCTGTTGCCTTCTCTCCTTTCCGGGATTTTTCCACTGTCTTATTTTTTTACTTTTTCTTCTATCCACTCCACTTAAAATGTAAGAGGCTTTTATTTCATATGCTCCAGCTCTTGACATTTGATTGTTGGCTTGTTCCCTGATAAGAACTTTTATGCATTATTGCATTCAAGAAATACACCTCTTACTGCTGAGGATGACAAACACAGTTTTGCCAGTCTGCTTTTTAGTGTAATTTGATTTAGTAGTTCAAGAGAAATCAGCTAGGGTGCTAAAGAGGAGAAACAAATAGAAAGTATTTTACGTACACATCCAAGAGTTCAGAAAAATTACAAGTTTTAGCATATTTTCTGGGAAAGCCCAATGCTACAGCAACACATAGGTTAGGTAATTCTTTAAATCAGATAGAAGATCTAAATCAAAGTCAGACTGCATATCAGATTGAATTTAGCCAGCTTCTCTACGCAATATATGACTTGTAGTCACTGAAGAGAAAAGCACAACAAAAAACTACCTAGCACACTATTACAAGGCTTATAACTTGTGCAAGGGCAAACTTTTACAGATATGTTTAAATGTAAGGTGGACATGACCTTTAACACCCTGATTCTAGCTTTGTCTGCAAGAAAAAGAAAATCATGTTGATACTGGAAGCCTCTGCAATCTGTTCAGCTTTAATTATCAGCTATACTACGCTACCCAGTGCTTACACAGAGAAACCACAAGAAGGTCAATAACAAAGTGCTTATTATTTGACCTCATTTTGCTACGCTGCTTGACTTGAATAATGTAAGTCTTTGCATTTTTGGTCAAGAATTTCCAATTTTAAAGAATACCCTCTGGGCTGCTCTTAGGGTCCTAGATTAGCTTTAAACATGCTTATAATATGATCCAAGTCACTTTAGGTTTCACTCTCAACATTCTATGAAATTAGGGATGTAGAATATAAACTCCTCAAGCTGTTTCTTCTGAAGCATACATTTTCCAGCATAGGAGATTCAGAAGAGGTTAATGAATTCACTCTTGCCTCCAGATGAAGCAAGATAATGGAAATTAGGCAGTGTTTACTTGCTCTGCCCTTACAAATATACAACACATTAAAAACAAAGGTATGGTGTTTTTTTTTTATTTTAGATGAGGTTTTTAATGTTATTTTGTTTTCTTTAAATAGGACAGAGCCACATAATCTTCTTCCAAGAGACTTTACTATGAGGAGATGTTTATAGATCTCTGAGGCCTTCCCATGAAGATAATGACATAAAAAGGATCAAAGACATCCGGGCCACAGGTTTTGATTCCACCCACTGTATTCAAAGGTATATGCTCTCTGAGTGTGTCTTATCTATATGATGATATATTTTACTGTAAAAAGTTTGGACTTTTTAATCCTTCCAAGAGACGGGTCTTGGGGCAAACTGTCCCATTTGCCTACCATTAGTCTACAGGTACAGCCTGACAAAACTGCATTATGCCAGAAATATAATTATTTTTATACAGTTAACCACATTGCAACACAGGGAATCATGTCTGACATCAAACAGAGAAAAGACCCTCATGGCTTCAGCTTGGAGAAGATGGCTCCAGCTTTTGTACAGAAGAAAGCTTTTCCACCACGTGCTGACTTCCTTGTCTGTGTTGACACTGCATGTTCCCTTCTCCAGGCATGTGGAGCTAGTACTGCCCTTATGCAGATGCTGCTGTTCCACTTATACTGAAACCTGTGGTGCTGGTAGCCTCTAAAGTAAGCGGAGTAGAAGAGTCAATATGGCATATGAATTTTTTGTACGGAAATACTACTTCTGCTGTTGTGTTTTTCTTTCTCAAGTAACAGTGAGCTTTGGGGCTATATATTATCAGTGCTCAAATAACACTTTTTTTTAATATGCTATTTAAAAAGGGCTTTGTGCCTGTAAGTGCAATTAAGAAAGAAATTGAGATAATTCCTATTGTTAATTTTCCATTTGCAGAATGAAATGAGGAACTTTCACATAAGTGTTTATCTATCCATACACACAAAGGGAATGAGTGACTAAAACGCTGCAAGCACCTTGTAGAAATAACAGCCAAGAATCTCCAGCTTTATGGTGTTGTCTGGGAGGTAAGACAGATAAGAGCCTTCTCTGATAAAAGTTTTCGCAGTCAAAGAAAAGTGTTTAATAGCAGCAATACCTGAAGCCCATACTGTGCGACTTTAAACATCACCTGAGCTTGGGAACAGTTGGAGGTATTCATAGGGGCTTTTTGTTAACCCCAGGACATGTGTGCTCCGATCATTTACAAGAGATAGGAATGCTTTTCATATGCATGACCTACTAATGCATTTTAACTGGGAAAGGCAAGGTATTTATCAAGATAACACTGACAGGTGGCAGAGCAACTTGAACAGTGCAAGATAGAAATTCTCAACCAGTGGGTGGGAAAAGAAAATGGGATAATGCTGACTGGTGTAAGCAGATACGTCTCCAACTACAGCATCCTGATTGTACAAAACAGGATACTGGGGAAGATCTGGACTGCTAATGCTGATAATTCTTATTTTCCTCCCATTGGAGTTCCTGGCAGTATCCTTTCACACTGAATGTAACCATGCTTTGTGCAGCGACATTCATGATTATTTTGAGATGAAACAACTGAGAATAACAAGCCTTTTCCTTGCCTACTGCAGAAGAACAACCATTAGATTGCGAATCATGTGACCCTAACTAATCTGTTCAAATGAAGACAGATATTTTTCATCCTAAATCATGGTTTCCTTTTATATCATTTTCCCTTTGTCACATTTTGGTTTACCTTCTCCATGACCTGAATAAGCTAAAAGTAACTCAAGAATGATGCATCATCCTTAGTTTGTTAGTTAAGTTTAAAGTAAGTTCTCTTTCTTATACCTTTTCACCACCAAACAACACAGGAACCACTGTTAGACTTAGATATGAGGTTTTTTATGATCTCAGGGATTTTTTGGAGGGAAGACAAGTATTTGATGGATATAAATAGTTGGCTTTTCCTAGATTTTCTTTCTTTCAATCTTACTACTGTGTAATGAAAATGCTTCACTAAGATTGTTTACAAACATCACCAGCCATTTTAGCTGCTTTGGACTATTTTTCTAAATCAAAACAGTCAAACTACTCAATCTCCTCCCAGTCCCTCCCCTCCTGCCCCCACCCTCCAGTTCACTTCATCCTCCCTTTGCCAGTTATTTCAGATTTACAGTTCTTTTATTTTGGTGTGAACTACAGTAGCTCATAGCCACCTGAGAAAACAGGTAAACTTGACTCTTCATATTTTCTTATGTGTCTCTAAATTAATGAATAGTACCTCAGTACAACAAAATAGCAGAGGTCAGATTTAAACTTGCTTTTAACTTTATATACATACATACATATGCACATATGAACTATAGATACGTAGCCCTGTCTCAACAGATAACTAGCTTTAATCGCCTCTCAATAAACTAAAATTGTTTAAAAAACCTCTCTGTATTATCAGATAATGTAGGGGGTTTACTGTAGTTTGTATTAAGTGTGAGATAATCTCTCACAAAACGGTGTTTTACCAAGTCTCAAGGTTGGCTGTAGGACACACCATTTTAGCTAATATCACACAGGAGATCAGTTATTTCCCATTGTGATTCCCAATTGACATCTTGCAGTGAGCTTGTTTACTGCTCCACAGCAGAATAGATTGTCTGTTGTTAAGTACAAAAAAGCTGCATAAAAATAGTGTTAAGTCTCTGGCTTAAGCTGACAAATTCTAGGGAAGTCTAAATTAAATATGAAGTGTCAGAACAACACTTGTTATATGCAGTAATATTACCTTGGAATGGAAAAGGAAAGCAGGGCAGGCAATAGATTTTGTGTAGCCATTACCATGACAGTCTTTTACTTGGATTCAAAACAGTAAGAGCTTTTAAAAGGTCCTTGTTTTTCCTTTTCAGATTTGAGCAAAACAGTGTGAGTGGATTAGTACTTGTAGCCCTGCTTTTGGTCCAATTTGAAATGGTTCCCTTATAAGAAGAATAGTATTTCCAATGGAGATGCTGACTGAGCAACCAGGAAGTGTGTTTATAATATTGGTAAGATGATAAAGTCAGCTCTTCAGGAGAACAGCAAACCTTCTTGATTTGAGGTGTATTGGATTAACTGTTAAAGAACACTGGTCTCATATAAGTAATCCACAAGTAGTCTTAAAAATCCAGTTTAATGAAACTTTTACTTTTTCTGTATCCTCAGAATCCTTAAAGACACCCAGTGAAGTCAATACCATTTAGACATAAAATTAAAAAGTGAACATGCAAAAACAACAAAAAAGGAAGTATTCCAGTTCCTGAGACAAGACGGAAATGCAAGATTAGATGGATGGCTGACAGGGGAAAAAGTGCTCTTCTGAAAGGGTGGCCATAGAGTAGAAAATGTCAAAGGAAGGTGGACATCGCTGTGAAATAAAATAGGAAAAAACCCCTTTAAAAGAGCTAAGTAATTAAGAGAGAGAACAAAGAATAATGTTTTTTGGATAAACTACACACCTACGAGAAGAATTAAAAAAAATAAAAAATCAAGGAAGTATTATGTATTTTGGTATTCCTTTGCAGGGAGAACATAAAATGAAGAATAAATCCAAGACAATTCAGCTCCCTCTAAGCTCTTGGGTTTACAGGAGGACTAGGCTAACAAAACTATGCCTATTCCACCATCCACATCTCCTCTCAGTATCTTCCAGACATACAGAAACCTATGTTGGTCAGGAAACAAACTCCTGAGCAGCCTACCACTTCGTACTCTCATCCAGTTGAAAAAAAATAGATGAACTTATTTAAACTCAAGCACACATGGGTTGAAAAGAAGAAAGATTTGCAGAAGTTACATTTCTAGCAGTTACTATTCTAGGCTCAAATGAAATCACCTAACATGGACAACTTAAATCAGGAAAGTCATTTAGGCTTTGTGTATGGATGGTAGAAAAAAAATAGCACCTCCAGGCCACTAGTGTTCTAATTTATTTGTGGAAATGTCTTTCTCTGGTGGCAACTATGCTCCTAAAATAGTCATAATCGGCAATGTAAGGTGAAGGGATTTGAATCTGTACTCTAAATTTAGCTAATTGTCCTTGCCCTGTGTCACCATGTTTATTCAGTACATCAGTAACAGTAAAATTTTCTCTATACAGGGACTCTTCTCAGTAAAAATCTATCCTGTACAACTTCTGCACAGGCTCTGTATGGAGTAGTTGCTATTTTTCATCAAGGAAGTGGGTTGCAGCTCTAGAGAACAAAGTTTGGCTTCTGTTTTCAAAGCCCGAGGCTCCAGTCTGCAGTCAAAGCCAAACTCTTGCTGCTTGAGTTGTGCAGTGTTTAAATAAAAGTAATCTCAGTGTTAAATTCAAGCTCTCCATGCCATAGCAATGAAACTAACATACTGTGCCTGGGAAGTGCCTGTAGGGATGGAGCCATGCTGCTGGAAGCAGGTGTGTGCAAAGAAATGGTGAGCAGAGAGAGGAGTTCTTAGAGAACACTGGACCTTTTGTGGTTCTTGGAGATTGTGTGCCTCAATGGCTCAGTTGTTGCTACAGCAGTGGGTGGCTGGATAAACCCACCTCCTTCCATACACAGGTCCTAGGAGACCACTGAAAGAATTTTTCTTCATATTTTCTAGCTAATTTTGCATAGGAAGCTTTAAGGCATAAATAAACCATTGTCACTGAACTAATATGACCAAATTTCATATTTACTAATGAACAGATATTGCATATTGCTCTCATTCAAATGAAGAAACCCATGTTAATAAGAATTTTAAGTATTTGAAGAGCACAGATGTACATGTCTGTCAAAATATAAGAAAAATAATTACATTATAAGTAAATCCTAGAAGCAGTGTACTTAGTATTAAAAAAAAAAAAAAAAAGAGGGTCTCTGTGTCAAGGACCTGAGGACGTCATCAGGCCTTAGTGGCTCTGAGCAGCCTAACCTGGGACCCTCTCCCACACTTGACATGTGGGCCTGGGTGTCCTCTTGCAGCTCAGCCTGCAGTTGTTACTGAGCTGTGTTTTAGATGTATTTGTGCCTTGTCCTCAGCTGATGTTGGCTGAATTTCCTGGATTGACTTGATCTTGGACCTGACTCATCATCTCACATTTGCCTCATTTTCACACGAATGTTGATAGGATCCACTGCTGTGACTACTCTGCCCTGCTTGCCTGCTTGGGTGGTACCTGTCGATGAGGACATGGTCTGGAGTCACCGTTAGCTCCTACTCGTCCTCCTTTGCAGAACAGCTCCTGCTGCTCCCTGACACTCCCAATCTTTAAAAAAATCTTTATTGATACAAATGGTGTACAAGGTAGATCTATCTAAGGAGGTCCATTAAAAATATTTTTAAAACTTTATTTGCTATTTTTAAATTTTGTCAATTCATGATTCTCTTCACTTTTAATAAAAAAGAAATTGTATCAAGCAAGATACTATTTTCTGTTTGTAGATATCTACTCTATAAGGAACGATTAGGAATATCAAGCTAAAGTGTTCTCAGGTGTCCTTTTGTTCCTTTCATCAAACTGGAGAAAAAGGATTATTTTGGCTTTCTACTTTTTGTGTGTGTTTGTCTTCCAGCATCAACTGAATGGACAGTCCAAACAATATTTTTACAAGCAAATGGTGCTATCAGTAGTCTTGCACTAGATCTTTTCTTGGCTTGGAAGAGGGAGGGTTTGTTGGTGTCTGGGTTTAGCTGTCTGATTCTGAAGGCCAGTTTTAGTGCCAGTCCTAATTTCACCTGTATCAGTGAGTCCTTTACAAGCAGAGGAAGGCTGGTGTAGTGTAGTATTGTGTCCTGCTATGAGAGTATGCTCATGGAAACTGTAATGCCTGCAGATTAGCAGAAGCTCTGATGTACTGGCTCTAATGAGCTTCTGATATAAGGATCCCTCAGGTTTGACCAACTATTTGAAGCAAAAGCCTGTCTGAGGCATCTAGTCTTCTATGTCTAAATAATTCCCTTGCCACCATTTATTAAGACTGCTTAGATTTGCAAACACCTGGAGACTTACGTGTTTTGGTGTAAGCTTTAAGCAACAGAGGGGAGGACAAAGCCATCAGTATACCTGCTTTCACGGTACAGAGAATAGAGAGTAAATCCATCTAAACCCTATTACTGATTTTTGCCACTAGACCAGGTTGCTCAAGGCCCCATCCAACCTGGCCTTGAACACCTCCAGGGATGGAGCATCCACAAGTCCCCTGGACAATATAGGTTCTTTGTTGTTGAATAAACCTCCTTATAAAGTAGGATGTTTTTTGTTTTGAAGCTAGAAGCAGTGATGAAGTCAGAGTAATAGGAATAAAAAGCAAACAAAATAGAGATGTGGTTGAACTAAACTCTTGGACTGTAAAGTATGTGCTTTGAGTCAGATTTAATACAATTTCATTAACGTCTCAGAACTACCATTTCATTTAAAATAACATGGATTTCCTAATTGAAAGGACTAGAACAGTGCTATCTTAATTTAGAGTCTTTGGGCCTTATTTTGTGATGGGAGAAATATGATGATAATATGCTTACCTCTCAGTATCATCAGGTAAACTTTGACTTTTAGCATTTTAATTTCACTATTTTTGTTCACATTCAACATTCATTTTCTTGTTCATGTGTGGAAATCCTCTCCCGGTATTTCTTTTAAGATGTTTCTAGGTGGTTTATAACCTCACTTTGCATGCATAAAGAACATTCTTCCAATCGCTGATTCTGCATCTCAAAATAAAGACAGGGTTCCTTACACTTTCAGTTATGTTAATAAAGACTTAATTTAGAAGTTGGAAGTTTTGGTGCGCTGAAATATATATCATTAGTGCTCTTACATGCAACATCTGCTTACATCCTATAATGTCATCCTATTGTAAGTGAACATTTAATCCTAACTCATTATGCCTCTCCAAGCAAGCTGCAACTCTGAAACCTAGGAAGGAGATTTGCCTCTGTTCACAGAGATTGATGCAATCTGTAATTAGAACCCCATACTCTTCCCAGCTGCTTTTGCTGGCACAGTTGCATTTGAGAATGATGTAATATATCTTCTCTTGCAGTGCTTCCTACTCTTTTCAGTCAAATGTACAAACTCGCTAGCTTGAAACTCTCCTGTGCCAGTCACTAGTCCTTATTTTCTATTTAACTTTTAGTTACAAGGACCTAGCATTAGGCATTAGTGCCATGCTAGCATCCAGTACAGAAGTTTAGTATTAAATGAAGGAGAGGGACAGCTGAAGATCAGTTGAAAATACCTGAAATGCATAGTAGTAGCAAAACTTAGAATCATTATTTGCATATGTCTAAGTTATCCATCTAAAACTGAAGTATATAACTATTGTTACAGAATGAGGGGCTGCAACTCTGGAAAGCAGTGCCTCTGAGAAGTCCTTATAGCAGACAAGAAACTGTCCAATGTGATTCTATAGTAAAAGGGAAAAACAAATTTTGGAATTGCATATAAGGAAACAGTGAGTAATATTTAGGATACATTTAGGTCGTTCTACATCTGAATATGGCTTAAATCAGACTGTCGGCTGCAATCCACTCTTTTATTCTTGTTCTTAAATGTATCTTAAAAACTGTGGAAGAAAATGAATTAGATATTTTGTGTCTCATACAGACAGATGATTTTAAACTAGAGAAACTAGTTCAAGGTAGCTTCTAATTAACTAGATCAAGATTTATGAAGACAGAAAAATCTGTTTTGTTTGTTAAAAAGGGGACTGAGAAATGACTTATTTCCATGAATAAGTTTCTGAGGAAAATAATGGTGGTAAAAGGCTAAAATTTATCAATAATAGGAAGGACAACAGCCAATTTCTAGAAACATAAATCAAGTAAATTCAAATGCTTGAAAAGCACAAGTTTGCAAATGTTATTTTCCTTTAAGAGTTTAATCTCTGGAACAACATATGTATTGATGTGACCAGTCCTTCAACTGCTAAGGTCCTAAAATCAAGGTTGGATGTCCTTTTGAAAAATATGCTTTAGCCAAAAACAAGTTAGTGAACACACTGGAAAGCTGATTAGATGAAATTTAACATGAAGGAGTTCAGATTAGAAGATTTAATGATTCTTTTCAGCCTTAAAATCTGTGAAGCTAACTAAAAGACTCCAGTTGACCTCAGTGGATTTTTTCTGTAAAGATAACTAAGAGCATTAGCCTTCTTAGGCCACACTCCAATTATTTAATTACTTTCTATTCTCAGTAAACTTTCCAGAGGAATCATATTCTACCAGGATTAAATGCATCTATTTTTTAGTGAAGAGATAATAGGCTTCACACAGAGGAATACAAGAGATATTGAACTGTATATATGCAAGCGAATCACAGTGTCTGGTATCAAATCAATGGACCATCTTTGGTATATCTAGGTAGAAGTGACTTGATGGCCTTCAAGCGTATGCAGCAAGTTAGAAACATCTGTCTTCAACTGCCAAAAAGAAGAGATTGTTGTTCAAGTTGTGTAAGCTAAACAGAGTGAGTGAATTTAATTGTCAGTTTTGAGATTGTTTCAGTAAATGGCTTGCTAAGACAGGTGTCTTCCTTTCTACAATGTGGAAAATTGGAACAGAAGTAAGATTTTGTAATTGTCTGAAAGGTTTTTTTTTTACTGGAGCCTATATCTGCATATAGATGTTCCCATTTTTATTATTGTAACTGCAGAATATGGACCTGGAAACAATCCTTGGATCATTAGTCATAATGACATTTAAGAAAACAAGCAGACAAAACCAGTTCCCAATTCCTCTTCCTTTACTTCTGCCTCTCTCCAAAAATACTCTTGCACGGTGTTGCATTAAGGAGCATAAATTGGATGTACTCTGTTCCCTGTTACATCCGTATAGCTCCCTTGACATCTGTAAGATGGTCCACATGGGTATCACAGAATTTATTTCCACATATCTTGCAATTAATATCAAGTGATTCCTTAAACATGTGGTTCAAATTCCATGGAGAATTTTGTAACAAGATTTTAGTTTTCTGACAGCACTTCAAACTAAAATAGTTTCAAATGTGCAGTAAAAGGGAAAAAAGTTGCTGTGGGATAAACTTAAGGGTCGTTTTTTAAAAGGACACATTCAGATACAAGAGTAATGCTCTCTTCTGAGCTGAGGGACCTATTCTCCAGTCTGTGAGTCTGTATTTCGTGATAACGTTAATCAGAGTTATATATGCTTACTGAGTGGAGGCTACATCCTTTATTGTCCTAATTATATTGTTTGCAGTGAGATAGGTTTGTGTTGAGTTGGGGTTTTTTTTGGGGGGGAGGGAGGGAAGGTGTTGTTTTGGTTTTTTTTCCTTTGAAAGCCTAAGTGTTTTTTCAATTCTTACAGGGTTTAGGCAAATACATAAATGGGAAGGGCAAAGATGCCCTATGGGACTTCCATTTACCGAAGAGGATGTTGACTGAAAGAACTGAAAGAGCAAGAATACAACACTGACTCTTATTGTTAATCAACAGAATTTAATAGAAATAAAAAAGCAGTTGTTCTTCCCTTCTAATAACAGAGTAAACTCTTGTGGAATTCTCGAGAAAGTGAAGATGAATTGTATGAATAATGCTGTGATTTAATTTCTTAGATAAATTCTAAGCACAGCATCATCCCAAGATTGCTCCAACAATCTGTAGAAAAGGATCTAAATTAAAGTAATGAAAGTAAAGCCATGCTATACCTAACAACACATTCTTTACATTGACCCATGAGCAACCTGGACAAGAACATACCATAGCCTATTTCTTGTTACTGGTCCTGATGCATGGAAAATATTTCGCCTATAAAAACAACCCCATAAACACCTATCATCCTGTCATTGTAATCATCCTATCTGCATTTCTAATGGCAGGGGAGATTGAAACCAGCAGGAGTCACACCGTTGGATCCTTTCTAGGTCTATGTGCAAGAAAGACATGAAAGGACTGTGAAGCTGGAGTTGATTTCTGACTAAGGGACATTCCCAGCAGCTGCTTCCTAGCAAAGAAATAGAACTTGGAGCATAGAGTATCTACTGTGAGTTGCAGATATAACAGGACTAATTTATTTTGATGTTATTTCAGTTTTATGGTGATAAGACACAAGTGAATTGCTGAGTTGATTTCAGAAGTTCTTTGTTTTCTTTTGGTTGACAGAAGACAGATTACATGATGCTATCTATCTATGTGGAATATAGAATCCCCCTCCCCCCCTTTACAGTTTATTTAAAAGTAATTAAAAATGTGCTCAAGACATCCAGGTTTGTGAAAGGTCAGTGCAATAGAGAAACCGCTGTGTTTGACCCAACAGCTGTGTCACTCTTGTTAATTTTCTTAGTTAGATTGTAAAATTCTTTAAGAATATGCAGTTATAGTATTTATATTACTCAAAACCACCACCAGACAGGATGCAGTGCATGTATGCAAAGGGGTTATGGCAACTCTTGTCACCCCCTTTTTACCTGACAGGTTCTTGAGTCGGGGGGGGGGCATATCATAACTGAGATTTATTAGAACTACTTTTGTTTATTAAGTTTTTGTGGTTAAAGGAATCTAGTTGTTGTTTATTAATACCAGATAGCTGTTCACACAGTACATTTACTTGTTTCCTCATACAGTTCACGCACATGCACTAATAGTTACCTGGTTGGAGCGACAATGAGGAAGTCAGCTGAGAAGTCCACTTAGAAGTGGAAGGTCACACCAATCCACCAGTGGCCTTCAGAAAGTCCCCCAAGAGATGGTGAACATGTAATTCTGTTATCTTTATCTGCCCATAGCAGTCACCATATTCTTCCATCACACAACCTGTTGTTGCTGTGTGTGTTGGTGGCCCTGCACAAATTTGGCTGTTTGGTGTCCAGAGTTTATCAGGTCCCAGATTCATCAGGACCACTAGTCTGCAGAGATTATCTCTGTCCTCTTAAACATCTCATGCCCCAGCCCCTGCTCTCCCTTTCCTCCACTCTTCCCTGCTCTCCTACAATGTCTTTTTATTTTCAGATTACTCGGAAATAAAAGCAAAGTCATACCATTGTGGGATTCTTTGTCTCCTTGCAGAAAATATCTTTTGCCTTCTCTTGTAAGTTATTTGTATTATGTCTCTTCAGAATATGTTACTTTTCAGAAATTCCAATATAGCAGGTGTATATGGAGTCAATATAATGTGGTCTGGTAATGTGCAAGTATCTGTTTGTCACTATTAAAAAATGTCAAATAGTCCCCCAACATTTTCTGGTAACAGGAATCTTGGTGAAGTTTTTTACAGCTAGGGAGCTATGAATGTTTCCTGCTTTGCTGTTCTGCAAATTACTGAACACCACTTTTCTGCTTATAAATGTGTGAGAAAACGGAAACAGGCAAAAAAATACACAACTAAAAAAGGCCCATTGTTCTGAATCGTAAAACTGCCAAAGAGGTAAATTGTAGATCTGAAAATGAATTTATTAAGAGAAGATGGAAGACCTGTTTTTTTTCAAACCTTCCAATAGAGGCACTAAATCAAATCCCAAATCTTCAGTAGCAGATATTAGACGTCAAGCTTACAGCTCCCACATTTATCTCCCTATGCTCTGGGTGTAGCTTGGTTTGGTGCTGGAAAGAAGAGGGCTGCTATAATTAAGATGCAAAGACTTTGTCTCTGTGTTCTTTCTCACACTATCTATATTGTTAGTCCTTGAAACCCAGGCATCCAATACTTAAAAAAACATTTCATGTGGGGAAAAATGATACTTTTTTAAGGCAAAAGATGTTGATAATTTACAACTCATTCAGGAAATCAGAGCATTATGTTTTTACTTTTTCTCAAAAAATCTTTATTAAGTTATTCGTCTTAAAAAATAATTTGAAAGGATTCATCATTTCTTCTACTAGCTCCTATAATATTCTTCTGAAAATGTTTCCTTTTAAGATTCAAACACAAAGCTCACTACTTCTTTTGTCAGATACTGCTGTGGATATTTCTGAAAAGTGATTTATAGGCTGTAGATTCTTTTGCAAGTAAAGGAATTCAAAATGAAAAAGGATCACAGCAAATTACAAAGCCAATCTAAAAAGGTAACGCTCGGGACTAAAACTTTGATTTGATAGGTTGCCCCTCATGCAGCTTACAAATTGTTAAAACACAATTTGGTTTCTCTTCAAAGAAAAAGAAAAACTCTCCATTGAAAAGTCTGGAGACAGGATGAGGTTAGCGGTTTACGAGGGTGGGTTAGCAAAATTAAAGCTCCACCTAACAATATTCTGGCAAAAACAAGCAAACAAATCTAGAAGTGTCACAGCAATGACAGCCTTGTAAATTCATGGACAAGTGACATTGACTTTAATATCAAATTAATTACATCTATAGAAAAGGAGTCAAAGCTTTACAGAATGACTGTTAGTAGCAATGCAAAGGAGTCGTTTGTTCTGGGTATATGCTATAACAATTAAAGGTGGATGGCTCTCAGGTTTGTCTTACTATTCTGTCCTAATTTTGCCTCATAACTGGTGCATTTGGAATTACAAAGTTTTTAGGTAGCAGATCTGAGGAATTCCTCACTAAAAGACGTTGTGGATGCATGGATTCAAGCTAGACTGGATAAATTCTTGGAAGAGATATCCATGGGAATTTACTAAACAGACAAATTCTACCTGGTTCAGTAAACGGCCTGAACTGAAAAATTTTGGAAGTCTAGGGGATTAGTTGGGAGAAACAATGGTTACTAGTCCCTACTCCCCCTCTGCCTTCTGGTTTGAGTCACTGATGGAGCATACGGTGCTGGACACCCCTCTGATGTTTTAGTCCATTTTGCTGCTGCCAATGCAAGGCACTCTCCAGAACATACTTTTGCCACAGCATGCATTCATGTTTGATTTTGATTCTCCTCAACTGTTTTTCTTGATATATCAACTACTTGCAGCTATTGATATATAAGTCTCTTCTTAGTTACCGCTGTTATATAGAAAAGTTGCAATTTTTAAAAGAAATTAATGGATGGCATTTATAAATTAGTATACTTTCTCTAGCAGAATTTAGTACTGTTAGACTTGTGCTCTTAAATTTTTTTTCTTCTTTTATATATATACATACACATGGTGGAACGCAAAACAGATTGAAGGAATGACTCCTTTAGGAGACTAAACTGCTGCAGACATTGTATTTTAATGAACAGCTGTGCTCTTCCCTCTCAATTAGGGTCGACAGCACGGGTGGAACTGAAAACAGGAGAGAAGACAGAGGGCTGCATCAGCAGTATCAGGAAGTTCCTACACTTGAGTCAAAGACAAAGGTCAATTTATCATTTTTATCAGTTTCTGGGATGAATGAGAGAGGAAGAGGATTGAGTGAAGTATGTGAAAAATAATTTTAAAAAGGGCCAAGGAGTATCAGCTTGAACACAGAGTTCAAAGAAGAATATGAGAAGTGTGGTTAATGGCTATAGAGAAATGCTGAGGAGTGGGAGCTCAGAGCACCCTTAGAAGTATTATTGTACAGGTCAGCCTTGTGATGACTTCTGTTCAGAGAAGGACTGTGGTTTATAACAATCATAAAAATTATTTATAGGTTTTCACCTTACAACATGATTTTCTGTCATTTACTATGGACCTAGTTGAAGCTTTTTTTTCAGCTTTATGTTTTAGACATAGTTTTATTCTTTTTACTGAATTCCCCTATCTGCTTTTCCTTATGACCTTAAATTGTCCCTGTTTTTATTCTACTATACTGAAAATAAATAATGTACCATTATCCAGTCAGTCAGTACTCCTCCCATATGGTCTTACTGAGTCTTGGAGGATTTACCTGACAATAGAGGCTGAGACAGCAATAGTACCCAGCTCAGACTGGTCATCACAGAGTGAATGTTTTGTGTACAGCTGCTCAAAGAGATATAGCTGCATGACTATTAGGGAAAGAGGGAATGGCAAGCATCTGCAGATGTAATTAGCCACTAATGCTGAGAAGGGAGTTAGGGTGGGGTTCTTGTCACCTGAAGGTCAGAAAATGCAACCAGGACATCTGAGCTGGTCTCCTTTAACTCTGGAAGAGAGCAGCACAGTGGAGAGAGATAGGCATTTTTATTGCATGATTCATCTGACCAAATGTAGATATTTAGTTCAAAATGAGAGAAATTTCAGCATAGAAATGCCTATTTCTCTGCCAGGAGTAAAAAGACAGCCTCACTCAAATGTAAGAAATTTACATTAGTTCAGATGAATCCCATTCAGATGACAGAGAACTGATGGATATTTTCGCCCTGATTTGCTGCAGAACTTCCTCTGAGAAGTAGCTGATGCTTAGATTTCCTGCAGAAGAAAGAAATAATCTCCAAGGGTTTCACTTGTTTATTTTTTTCCTCTAATATTCACTAGTTTGTCTTATATATTCCTACTGTGTGACAGTCATATTGAATTAAAACATAGCTTAACCATGAAGAGATTTTGCCAAACGTTCATTCATTCTTTTTCCTCATCAAAAACTACTTTAAAGCAAATTACTCTATTCCATTAATGTAATCAAGTCAATGTTTTTTTCCCTGTGTTCTGGAGCCAATGAGGAGCTGTAAAGCTATGTATGTGCTCAAACACATCTGTTGATGCTAAATTCCATATATATACTAATACATTGAAAATGGAGCAGCCTCTAAAGAGATTGAATTTTTCAAAATACAGGCAAAGTGTTAAACATATAATCTTACTCCTTTGTGATTAATTATATCTTAAGTTGTGTGAGACAGCCACTCTGAACTTGCAAAAAACATGAGAACTAGCACTCAGAATGAAGGTACTCAAAAATATGTATGAAAAATAAATTGACATCTCTTGAAATTTCTAATGTTGGAGAGATAAATGAAGCCATATAAATTTATTTCCAAGATTTGAATTCATATTTGGAACAACAAGATAGACGGAAACAATGTCTCCTCATTCTCTCTTACATCTTAGATGAGATACTGCCTCACTGTGTGACCTGAAGGAGTTGTTGCAGTATAGAAATAACACTAATGCAGCAATCTATGCCTAATTTCTTATGTAGGCACATAACACTCTTTAAATGCTAATATACATGCTAATTGACACTGCTATATCCTGCAGTTCCCCCCTCCCCAGTCATGTCAATAAGCATGACAGGTCAGGTAACAGCAGAAAAATACAAGACTATTTGACCTGTTAAGTTAGCATAAATTATTACTCCAAAGGGAGATACTAAATATACATTTGCTTAAAATAATTCTATTAATTGCCATTAAATAGTAAAGAATTTTTAAAGCTTTGTTGCTTTTAGTATATGGGAAATCCAATACTTTGGAGGCTTATATTGATGTCAGCAGAGAATTCATTCTTTCAAAGTACCTATAGAAATATCTAGGGAGAAGGTGCCTCTGAGCCATTTCCCTGTGCTTGTGCAATTTCTGTCTAGTCAAGAAAATCTGCTCCATATTTTAAGATTATTTTTAGGATTGTGTAACTTACAATGCTGTACATGCTACACATGGACAAGGATCCAATAGGACACTACACATGCCATTTAATCTTTTCCCATCCCTGTTTCACCTCTACACTTCTTTCCTGAATAACACTTTTGAGAAAGGCTAAGGACTAGGAACTGAAGCAAGTGGGTCAGCAACAGAAAGAATCTGGAACAAAAGCCAAGAGTTCTGCCCCAGCTATCTAACCGTGACTGTGACATTCTCTTTCAGGAAGATACTCATAATTTCAGGTAATTAAATGACTAGAAAGTTCATTCTGTGCTTGGCAGCCAAAATTAAACATGTCAGATGAACAAAGTCTGCTTAAATGAGTGAAATACTGAGGCTGCTATTGATTATAATTAGTTAATCAGCTTTAGGGAATATTTTGATCAATGTTTTTGACTGCTTAAAATGATGTTGTAAATGCAAAGCCAACTTTTTTTTTCTCTTGTTAGAATTGCTGGGACTAGAGGAGGGGTTAGCTTGTAATTTTCTACTGCAAGAACAAAGATACTCTATGGTGGTTTTGGTTATTTCTGCTTCTGATAAAAATATCTTTGAAAAATTTTGGAAAATAAGAATCATTGTTCGGTAAACACTTCTCAGAAAATGTGTACATTCTTCAGTCAGCCTTCTCCTTCAAAATGCAGATATATAATTATTTTAGTAATTCTTAGAGCACATTTTAGACAACTATAACATTCTCACTGAGCTACTGTGTTATTCAATGAAAGAAAAGATTCTTCTATTCTGTAAAAAGATTCTTCTATTCAGTAAGGTCATGAAATAAAGCTCTTCAAAAACTCAGTATGTGCAGTTAGCAGATCTGTTTTTAGAATGGTAAATGTTACATTGAAAGGCGTTACAGACTCCGTTATGTCTAAATAACACATTTTCATAGAATCATAGACTCATAGAATCATTTAGGCTGGAAAAGACCTTTAAGATTATCAAGCCCAACCGTTAACCTAGCACTGCCATGTGCAAAACTAAACCATGTCCCTAAGCATCACATCACCTCCAGGAATGATGACTTAATCACTTCCCAGGGCAGCCAGTGCTTGACAACTCTGTCAGTGAGGAAATTTTACCTAATGTCCAACCTAAACCTTCCTCAACTCAACTGGAGGCCATTTTCTCTGGTTCTATCACTCGTTACTTGAGGGAAGAGACCAACCCCCACTTCTCTACAACCTTCTTCCAGGCAGCTGTACGCGATAATGTCTCCCCTCAGCCTCCTTTTCTCCAGAATAAACAACCACAGTTCCCTCAGCCACTCTTCATAAGACTTATTTAGTAGACCTTTCACAATCTTCATTGCCCTTCTTTGAACACAGTNAGTAGACCTTTCACAATCTTCATTGCCCTTCTTTGAACACAGTCCAGCACCTCAATGTCCTTTTTGGAGTAAGGTGCAGCCTCACCAGTGCCAAGTATGATCACTTTCCTAGTCCTTCAGGCCACACTATTTCTGATTCAAGCTAGGATGCTGTTGACCTTCTTGGCCACCTAGGCACACTGCCGGCTCACATTCAGCTGGCTGTCAACCAAAAGGACACCCAGGTCCTTTTCTGCTGAGCAGCTTTCCAGCCACTCTTCCCCAAGCCTTTAGTGTTGCATTGGGTTGTTGTGACCCAAGTGCAGGACTTGTCACTTGGCTTTGTTGAATCTCATACAACTGGCCTTGCCCATCAATCCAGCCTGTCTAGATCCCTCTGTAGACACTTCCTACCCTCAAGCAGATCAACACACCCACCTAACTTCATGTCATGTGCAAACTTATTGAGGGTGCTCTCAATCTCCTTGTCAAGATAATTGATAAAGTTATTAAACAGGAGTGGGCCCATCACTGACCCCTGGAGAACACCACTTGTGACTGGCTGCTGGTTGGATTTAACCTCATTCACTACCACTTTCTAGGCCAGGCTAGACAGCCAGTATGTGATCCAGTGTCCAGGCCCAAGATAGCCAGGTGTTTTATGAGAATGCTGTGGGGAATAGTATCAAAGGCTTTACTGAAGTTCTGGTAAACAACATCCACAGCATTTCCCTCATTCACCAGATGGGTTACCTTTTCATAAAAGGAGATGATGTTTGTTAAGCAGGACCTGTGCTTCATAAATCCATACTGATTGGGCCTGATCACCTGGTTGTGCTGTAAATGGTGTGTTGACCACAACTCTTTTGGCTTGGCCATCCAGCCAAATTTTACCCATCAATGTATTAATATTTATTTTACTGTGTAGTGAAACAGTCTTTTAAAAGGCTTTTGAAGTTTCATATGCATATAATGGCGTACAAACATATTAATATGTCCATATGCAATAATATATATTGGTCAGAAATTAATCCATATTTAGGACAAGATTAATGATCTTGGCTGTCTTATTTCTCAAAAATCCAAAGAGTTTGGATTCTAAGCACCCACTAAGTTTCCACTGTAATGAAAATTCTGATGGAAGTAAACATACACAAATAGGTCACCAGAAGAACTCATTTTCATTCTTTGGATTTTTAGTATTTAAAGTCTTCTTATAAGCAGAACTTAACAGCAACATAAATTGAGACTGGGAATGTTGTTAGAGATATCACTATTATAACTTCAAGCAAAGCAGTGCATTGCAGTAAAAGTCAGGCTCTGGTTTTAAAGTATATCTGAGATCGGATGACCCAGAGGTGCCCAGTCTGCTGGGAATTTTTGGAGACTTGGTTTCTAAAGGTACAGTGGAATAATAAGCAAAGAAAATGAAGGCAGTCTCTGTTTGCTTTTGAGTGCTACATCTGTTTCCCTGAACCTTTCACATCACTTGGCCTTTCATTATCATCCAGCAACTCTGATGACAACAGCCTACTTTTCAAAATTTATTTCTTTGAAGTGGTAGAGACAATTTTTACACAGAACATGTAAATAGACAGAAAATTTCTTGTGTCCAGCTATTCTTCATAATTGCAGAAGAGCCTAGGGAAAGCTTGACCCTTAATGTTTACATCCTCTGATCTTGTAGGCTCTTGAGTACATGTAACAAATAACTTCCACAATTGTTTACACTGAACCCAGTGGGATACCAGCATGTGTAAGAGCTTGAGGGTTCTGGAACAGAGGGCTTTTAAATACACTTGCCATCTGATTTCACACTTTTGCAAATGTGCTTTGCTGAAAGCATGATGAAGTTCAGATTAATCCCTTTGACACAAAGATGGAGACAAGTTGAGCTTCACCCTGATATGGAAGTAGACAGACAAGAGATTTTTAAAATCATTTCAGCTAAATGGAAATACAGTATGTCCCCTGTAGAGCTACCAAGGTCAGTGAGAGTGCTGGTAATATGCTCTATAAATGCCAGATGCACAAGGTATAGTGCCTCCAGGCATTCTTAGTTCACATTGTTTATAATGGAAGTCAAATGTCAAGCTTCATTACATTAAAAACTTTAGTGTTTCTTCCTCTATTGCTTTGACATAAATCTGAGTACAAATAAATAAATAATGGTCTAAAGGATTACGCAGTATCTTTTTCCAGGCTAGCATGAATTTCCAGTACAATTTAAAGGGAGCATGTAGGAACTCGAGTAGAATGAAATGAAATGGAATGAAATAGAAT
>VYZX01000913.1:0-10106 GCA_013401335.1 Brachypteracias leptosomus
GAAATGGAATAGCCACTCTACCTTAAACCACAACACTGCACATCTCAGCTTTGTCTTTATTCTCCTAGGGTGTGGAAACTCAACGTTTTGGATATACAAAGAGTTGGTTAATAGAATAAAGGCCTTTTATTGTTCACTTATCGTATATTTCTCTTTTCCAATAAAAGCATTTGGCAGAATTGTCTCCCTCTTAATTTTCAGATTTGCTGGACCTTGTGGCATGTTTGAAGTATTTAATAATGTAAAAAGATTCAATGGACAAGTCTGTCACCTGATTTTTCCAAACTGTTTTTGTTTTGTTTTAAATACTAAGATTTAGAAGTGCTTTGAATTTTGCTGTTACAAGCAATTGTATGTGAGAAGGACAAAGACTCATTGTGAAACTGCCATAATCTTGATAAACAAGAAACATTTTCGATCATATTCACTTCCAAATCTTCCAGGTGGCTGAACTAAGCTCTCACCATAGACAATGTGACCAGAGACTGAAGATACAGACTGGTACAAAAGTCTCTTGGTAACACAGTTAGAACCTTAAAAGTGTAATAGATTTAAATAAGGCAGAAAATCTGCACTGAACTAGGGAAGAATAAGAAGGTAGGGCAATAAATGGTTGAAGCTGGTGTTACCCGCCTTTAATCCATTTTCCATGTTCAAACTGGGATATCCTCAGATGTCCTCCGTCAAGCTTAACACATTTAATAGAAGAAGCATGGTTGTTTTTTGATCTTCTTGGGACTAGAAGACTTTCTGAGTGCTCTGGTAATCCATTGCCCACAAGAGAGGAGGAGAGAAAGAGGAAAACATTCTTTTTGCCAAGGCCAGTTGTCTAATTGATTCTATGGAACAAAGCTTTTGAATTCTTAGCATTGAATAGTGGTGACACCTGACTAGTAGCCACTTGTAATGGGAATTGCCAAGCTATACTGACCAATGATGTCCATTTTCCTTAAAGTCTTGTACCCCACATTTGGTCACGTGCGCTAGGCCTATGTGTTTGGTACAACAGAGCTCAGGAGGCACTATTCAGTTCCTATTTTTGCTCTGTTACAGGTTTAAAGTGTGGTGCATGCTTAAAGTATTCACCTAGATGAAACTACACCAATGTGTAAGTTATTGTATGCCTCAATAGCTGAGGCAAATATACTTTCCTTTAAATTTCACTGGCAATAGTTTACACTACCAAACTACTTTTATTTTTTTCTTTTTGTGATGAAAGAGAAATGGAATATAAAAACATTATAAATAAGATGAAACTTAAAAATATATGAAGAATCCAAGAAGTTGTGGAAAGAGCTAAAACTACTTTATTTCTTTGTTTTATATTTTTAAACTAACAGTCCTTGTCTGAAAATGTAATTGCTTTCTCTTCTGCTTGACATTAAGGATGTTCTTTTTATTGTTGTTCAGAAGGTTATGTCTTACTGTTACAGCTTTAACTTGTCATGACTCAATCCAAATTCCAACATTTTGCTTACTTCAAGAGCTTTGAATAAGCTTTTTTCATTACTTAAATTACATATTTGTGTGGGATGAGAATCAGATGGCAGCATTTTAGAAATCTAGTTCACCTTCAGTCTTTTGTGCCAGTTATCTGTTTGGTCAGGACTTTGATATAAAGGCTTGGAAATCAGAGTTGGCACCTATAGGCCTTTTTGTTTAAAGCTAAATCGAGTTAATAGGGATAGCCAGAAGTAAGGACTAGAAAAAAAATCCCAAACTCTCAGGCTGAGACTCTCTCAGTTGGAAGACAGTGGTGTGACACTCGGGCAGTGATGCACAACACGGTAGGTGCAAAGCTGCTGTAGGGTAAATGGTGCTTACAGAAATCATGTAGAAAGATTAAACCCTGTTAACTGCATCTGTTACATGGCGTTTGCTGATCCAGGTATTTGCAATGCCAGATCCTGGAATTTGGGAGGTGCAAAGCTGTTTTTTAACCTTGCATCTAGCAGATGATGTTGGAGTACCTGAGGATCCTGTTGATCACTCTGTGCAGGAATTTGAGGCACAAAAAAAATAACCACAACCAAAATCATTTTCAGGAAAAGATGTTGACATTGAAAATACAGTATTTGGCTCTTATTTTTGCCATATAGTATCTTACAGCTAAGATCTGGGAAGTAGCTGGTCCCTCCTCCAAAATTTTATCTTCAAATGACAATTGGTTTTTATTGTCAACCAATGTGTGTTGAGGAAATCAGTGTGTCAGCTTTGGTTCTTCAGATGATACATAAAACGACTTCTAGTAGTGTACCATATTGACTTTTCAGCTGTGTTCATGTTTAGCCTTGATATTTGTCAGGAAATGCATTGGAAATCTTCTGAGTTCCTCTGTGAAGATAAAAATGTATTGTATCTGCATAGCAAATGGATGACTGTCTAATGAACCCTGCCTTGTTTTCTATGCTTTTTGCGCATATGCTTATTAGAAATTCCAGAAGGTCATTTTTAACACAGAGGGTGTTCACATATTTCTATGCTTAAAAACAACCAAGATTTTCAGTTGTAAAATAGATCTTTATGTTATGAAGTGTAAAGTTCTATGCTGAACACTGCAGTTGGAAGACAAAGGTGACCTGCTTGGTAGGAAGTAGAGGCAATGTTAAAGATTTTGGTTTAAACATCTGAACCTCCCTTGATGTAAAAAGAACAGTCTATATACACGTTTTACAAAATCGTATGTAAACCAGATGTATGAGAATTAGGACAGGTGAAGTAATTTAGATGCAATGTGCTAGGTGGCAGAGCAGAGAGTGTTCCACAATTGTGGGGTTTTTGTTTTGTTTTTGTTTTCTTCGAGCATATCATAATTGGGATTTCCAATTTAAGTTTTGACTGCTGTGTAAGTGTAAAAACCTCAGAACTATGGGGAGAAGTAAGCTTTTTTTTTTTCCTTTTTCTGGAGTACAAACCAGATGGCTAGTACAGCTATTTTTGGCAGTTGAATATTGCTTTAGCTAGGAACCTATTGTACACTATTCCTTTTAGGATATTTTCATAAATATGTAAATCACAGTAATGGTTCTAAGTGAGACAGGTTGTTTTTTCAAGTTTTAGTTAGATCTCTTTTGTCTTATTCCCTTGAGCAGACAAAATACTAAGTAGAAACAAAAATTACAAAGCGCTTTGATGATTAAGTGCCACAGGACTGGTAGTAGTGGCTATCAATAACATCAACAATCAGTAAAATCCTATTTAATTTCTCCTGATATCAGTGACCTATGGGTTTTGTGGTTTTTTACTTATTACATTTTTAAGTTAACTGGTTTCTATTGGTTGTTACTTTTTTCTTGTAAGATTTTTTTTTTTTCTCAGCAGAAAAAAACCCAACACAGTAACAGAGTTTTGAGTTTAGTTGTTAATATTTTCTTCCTTTCAGATTAAAATGTTGAAATTTTCCCCTCAAATTAGAAAAAATATTATTTCTTAATGTATCAATTTTATATACAAAGTGCTGGGAAGGAGGTTTAGGTTCCAGTATTATATTTTCCTGGCCTCCAAAGTAACAGGCCAAAACAATGCCTTGGCAGAAAATGGCAAGGCTTCTGGGCTTATCTCCAAACTTCCATATGTGATCGCTTTGTTATTTGTGCACAGAACCTGTTGGAGGAGGGGTAATAAATGAAACTTCACTTAAGCAATGGCTGCTCACAGAAACAGTCGGTTAAGGACAAGGAAAACTACTGCACTCAAGCAACCCATATCTCCAGCAGCATCAAGAAATTACCAAGATGGAGTAAAGAACACTGATGAAGTGTAGTTGGTATTTCTGGGGTGCCAGTTACTTTGAAGCAGTCTGCTTAAGAAATGCTGATGCATTTGTACTTCTTGTGTATAGAAACTACCGTATTTTCTAACATCCTGCCAGCAGCAGAACTGCCTAACTTCACTGAAGCAGGAGATGGAGCTGCATCTGGGCTGGGGTAACCAGCATTATCAGTATAGGCTGGGAGAGGATATACTCGAGAGCAGTCATGTGGAAAGGGACTTGGGAGTGCTGGTGGATGAAAAACTGGATATGAGCCACCAATGTGCAATCGCAGCCCAGAAGGCCAATCACATCCTGGGCTGCATCAAAAGAACTGTGGCCAGCAGATCAAGAGAGGACATTCTGCCCCTATGAGACCTGACCTGGAGTACTACGTCCAGTTCNAGAGTAATGGTTTTAAGCTAGGAAAGGATAGATTTAGACTGGATATTAGAAAAAAGTTCTTTAATATGAGGGTGATAGATCAGTGGAATGGGCTGCCCAGAGAGGTGGTGGAGGCCCCATCCCTGGAGTCATTCAAGGTCAGGCTTGATGGGGCTCTGAGCAGCCTGACCTAGGTAGAGATGTCCCTGCTTGTGTAGGGAGGTTGGACCAGATGACCTGTAGAGGTCCCTTCCAGCCTAAAACATTCTATGATTTTAAGTCTTCTACTGAAGCAGAGAGAAGAAGCTGTCGGGATAAGAGATGTAACTTTTATTGGAAATTTTTTTCAGTCAGGTTGGTATTGTGAAAGGATCTTATCTCTTCCTACTATCCATCAAGACAAAGATGAGGAATAAGATTGCTAGTAATCCATAGAGTATGAGAAATGGAAGGAGCCTGGCCCAGGGGGGATTAGTAGAGGATGAATCAAAAGCATTGGAGCCTGTGAAGGTGCAATTCAAATTGTATCTGCCCAGCACTGGTAATTCATGGCTGAGGAATGATCTGGGATGGAGGGCAAGAAGGTCCAACTGCAGAAGGGGCTGAACTGGCTGGAAGCTGGAATACCAGAGACAGAATGTCTCCCTGTAAGGAAGTGATGTTTCCCTTGTTGATGAGAGAAGAAACAATCGTAGCATTGTCTTGTAGCAGTCATGTAATGTCAGTGTTTGGGCAGCATAGCTGATGAACTCAAGACTGGCCCGAGGTGCCCCATGCGAATGCTCACAGGATTGGTGCTTGTGCTGCCATTTTCACCTGTCTCTTCCGTATGCCTTCTATACACACATCAGCTCCTGACACATTTTTGCAGACTCCTTGTAGAACTGCTTATGACAGTAGGACTGTCCAATGTGTTGTTCAATACATGTTTCTGGTGTTTTTTATATTCAAGCACAAATATGTTTAATTCACCTCAAGGGGTGCCATAAAAATTCCCGGCATCTGGAACATACAAAGTATGGGATAAAAGGAACTCTTTAGGCTGTTTGGAAACTAAACCTGGAAAGAGTAGTTATTCTGGGTTAAGTAGGTGTGGATGGTGAGAAAGACCTTGGAGGCAGAAAGTATATGAGAAGAAACAAATTAGGGGAAACACTAGACTAGAAAGTGAAAAAGCAAGTATAAGAAGATGGTGAAAAATGCTATGAAAGTTAGAGCAGATGCTAGCAGTGTGAAAATGAATTAGCCCTGATGCTACACAGAATGAGATTGAGACCAAAAATATAAGTTGGAGGTCAGCAGTTACTCACCTGTGTCTGGGAAGGAATTAAATAGTAGATCTGAGAGGGAAGTCTTAGATCTCTCAAAACTGTGAGGAAGAGAGGAGGAAGAAGCTGAAAAGTGAATAGGTGGAGAAATTAAGAGAAAATCATTAGTATTTCATGCTAGGATGGATGAACACCAGAGAGCTGTCATAAGCACTGATTCCAGAGGCTGGTATGCACTCAAAGTCTGATGTGTGACCAAGGTGGCATGTGGAGGGAGGGAGCTGATGTGTGTATAGAAGGCATATGGAAGAGACAGGTGAAAATGCCAGGGTTCATGTCAAAACTCACTGGCAGGTATGAGCTTTCAGTGGTTGCACTGAAAGACAAAACATTGCACACACAGGAAGAGGCGGATGAAGTGGTGGAAGAGAGTGTAGCAAGTAACACTAGTTCAAAGAGAAAATGAAGGGGAAGGGGGTGAGTTGGAGGAAGGGCAAAAGGAAAAGCTAACAGTTACTTATAAACTGCTTTTGAAAATATAATGTTCATTATGCAGCAGTAGAAAAATGAGATGCCAACTCAAACTCCTTACGCATATAATATAATTTGGTAAGTGTAATAAAGTGAACAATGGGATTGCACTTCCAGTTTAATTCCTCTGTCCGTGCTCAGCCTGATAGAATTAATCAATCAACTGATAAGCTGTTAGAGAAAGTGAGCAATGCTGACCTTCCTTTTTAAGTTATGAAAAACTTTAATAACTTCAAACAATGTTTGCTAGTTAATTCTTGCAGCTTGAAACTGAATTGATTTGTAAATTGGAGCTGTTTCAGGGCTTTAAAAATGTTATATACACTGAATGTACTTCAGACTTACTTTTCTCTAAACATGTGTTAATAATAATGTTTCCATGAAGCATTTATCACATGTCCTGGAGTTTAATAATCAGATGGGGTTAATCAGCTCACTTGGTCAGCAATTAAGACTTTGAAAATGAACTTAAGTATAACATTTCTAGCTAATGGCCATTACATGACATGATAATCATAGTTAAACTGTTTTTTCTGGCTACCAAAATTGTATAAATAGAAGCTGAAATTTGTTCAGAACAATAAGGCCACATGCAGATGGTGAGATGTGAACCTTATTAATGCGGCATATATGGAAAGGTGATTCTGCTAATGACTCCTGTTAGCAGAACAAGTATTGCGATTATTGTTGAAGACTCTTGTGGTCCTTCTTGCAGCAAGAAGGTGCTGTAAGCGTTGCTACATAAATGATGTGGAAATGCCACATGGATAATGTGTAAAGATTTGTCCTGAGAAAAAGTCAGAGGGCATGATTGCTAATCTGGGAGGATTATCTTTGAGCAGGAATGCTAATTCATGCAGCAGAGCAAAATATCGAGAAAGTGGGATTGTTTTTCTTTCTGGTAATGATCCCCTGGAGGGATCCTGAGGTTTTAGCTAGTGGGCTAAGTGCAAAGAAATACTAAACCAAATTGTCCTAAGGTCAAAGTCAGAACTTTCAATCTTTTCATGCTGTTGTTTCTCCTTCTTAGAATGACCAGACCTTTTCCTGAAATTTTCATTTGACACCTCAACTCTTTTGGTTTTTTTGTGAGATTAAAGCTACTATTGAGGGTTTGCTTCTCATGAGAATTTTCCAATTAATGATAACACAGCTCAAAAAAGTGAACAGAAATGAGGAAAATGGGGAAACAAATTTAAGAACTTACTCAGTTCATAATTGTTACAATAAAAATTATATCCATAGGTGTCCTTTAATGCTCTGTGGCTGTTTCAGTTTCAATGGATAGAAAGAGAGTTTTTCTCTTAAAGATGCTTTCATGGTTATAATAATTGGCCTATTTTGAGCTTGAAAAACTTCACACTAGTTTCTCATATTTAAAGTTTTAGAAAAGCAGTGTGTGTTCTGAGGAAATTATATATGAAACTGTAAGTTGACAAAATACATTTTTAAATTGTTAAGCTAAACATCCTGTTCTGATTTTGCAAAGTTAATCTGTTGGTGTTGAAATCAATGCCAGTGTTTTTATTTATGCCATCATATGCCTTGCTTGCACTAGTGAATTACAGGATTTTAAGTTTTGACTAGAAAGCTGCAAGTTATACTCAGGTGTGCTCTAGACATTCTTGTGACAATTAACTACCATGGAAAATGATACTGAACTGCTGCTTGGAGGCCACAGAAGCAGATCTTTCTGAATATTCCATGTTTGATTCCTATTTGGTATGACTAAGGGGGTACTGGCAATGGTCCTTCTGTTAGTAGCTCTCTGTATAGGAAAAAAAAAAGATGGTAGGAAGCCCTTGGAAGAAGAGGAAGCTAAAGATCCTGATATGGTGAGAAGGAAAGAGACTATGAGCTTCTTGCTTATTTCTTCTGTCAGTTTTCTTATGTTATCTGAGAGCTACTGGCTGTTGTGCTTTTTCTGTTATATACTTCTGTAGCAGACCTTTGACTTCTGCTGGCAAATTGAAGAGCTTAGATGATGCATGTTGTCTTCATGTTGACTTTCATATTTTCTGCAGCTTGGAAAATTGTCTGTTCTTCCAGCAGATACTCTAAGACCTGTACAATGATTGGGACTGCTAATGGGAGCTTGAAAAGAGAGAAAGTAACTGCAAGCTTATGAATGAGAACATTTTGGTGATAGTCATCTTTTAATGTCTTTTTTCCTTTCAATTTTTGGATCCTTCCAAATACAAAGGGTCTTTTTTCTTTTGTTTCTGTAGGATTTCTCAACTGACAAAACCTGAAACTTTCATCATAGTGATTAAATGAATGTCGGTCCTTCTTCCTCATGTGCACCTCTAAAGAGCATAATTTTGCATCTTAGGTAACTGGTTTTTTATCATGAGGTCTGCGCAATGGTTCCAGACAGCAGTGACTGTTGTAGGTTGGTGTTCTCTGGTGTAGTGTGCTGAGCTTTACTGGCAGCCAGATGCCCACCCAGCCACTCTCTCACTTCCCCTCCTCAATAGGATAGGGGATGAAACTAAGAAGAAAAAGTTTGTGAATTAAGATAAATACATGGAGATCACTTACCAATTAACTGTCATGGGCAAAACAGTCGTGAGTTGGGGAAAATTAATTTCTTGCCAATTAAAATACAGTTCGATGGTGAGAAGGAAAGAAAAAGGCTTCCTCCAGAATGATTCATTTCAATCTAGCATAGTAGTAAAATAAAACTACTCACAGATTCCAGGGTCTTGATTATAAAGTATGAGGAAAAGTTTCATTAAAGGAAATGTGTATTTTTGTGAGTGTAACTTGTATACATAATGAGGATCTTGAGGATTCCTAAAATTTAGCTGACTTTTTGGTTCTCTCCTCCTTGTTTCTCTTCCTTAGTGATTTCAATAAAGGTAATCTTGAACTATATTGAATAGGAGAGTGCAGTTTTGGAGCCTGCAACTTGAATGCAACTGGAATTTCAATACTTTTAATACCTTCCACTATATCTGTTTGTGTTTTATATTTAATGCCAAGTGTTGTTTCCAGTTGCCATAGCATCAATTATGACACTTTATGAATTAATTACTTAGTAATTAATTAAGTAAAAATAATTAATTACTAATTAATTAGTTAAAAGTTTTTTCTGCTCATTTTCTCAGAAGTTAAAAATCTGCCTTTCTTTTAAAGCTATTCTAATTTAATAACAACCCAGAAACTCAAATTTGCCATGGCTAAAATTGAAAACCCCTATTCTGCATGACAGATCAGATTTGGGATTATAGAAGCTGGACAAGAATGCAGTCATGTGTGCACACCCTCCCCCTCCCCAGTACTTCGTTGATTTATTTTATTTTTTTTGTGCAATGGACTTTTTTTCCTAATCTGAGTTTAAAGGAAAGGCAGTTTTAGCTGATGATTTTCCATGGGTTTTTTATTTGTACATTTTAATAAAGAATCTTTCATGTAATTCCAAGTGTGAAAAGATTCTTGCAAGTTCTATAGATAGAGGAAAATCAAATTTACGGGTGTTATTTGTTTTAAATCTTCATAATGTGTAGGCATTAAGCTCTATGTTACTATGGTGTTATAGATCAACAAATTGTAGAAAGAAACTCTTAATTTTGTTTCAGTTCTATTGAAGCAAATATTTGGCAGACCTTTATAGATGAAAATTGTTCCTTTTGAGCTGTATGTAAATTGCTTTCATAATTGTGAGTGGAAGTGAGCATTTTTTAATTGATAGGCACTGATTTAGGGCAGCTTAAAATTACTTTGTTCTTAAATTGCTGGTTTGTAAAGAAAAATCTTTCTGGTAGGTGCAGTACATATTGTCGTAATGAAAGGGATGAAACTTCAAACTACTTCTACTNTTCTACTGTTTACATGAGATTTAAAAAAAAAAAAAAATCACACCAAAGCAAAAAAAACATTTGTTGCTTTTAGATGATGAAAGTCTCTGGGAGACTTCAAATTATGGGCACTGTGATAGGGAGAAAATAAATATAACAGTGTCTCTGTTTTTTATATTACAAAATGATTGGACTTAATGCATTTTCCTGTTTGACCTCTTACACGCTCTCTTCAATCTAGTCTCCCTTGCCTCTCCTTTACCTGTGAACTTATTCCCATCCACATATCTTCTAATGAGAGAAATCTAATTGTGGCCAGCACACAGTCTTGAATGTAAATAGGATGTACCTTATCATTTGGTGCTCTATGAA
>VYZX01000915.1:0-51289 GCA_013401335.1 Brachypteracias leptosomus
TTGCCACCAGATCATAGTCTCCAACAAGGGAAACAAAGCCCTGGGATTTGGGGTTCACACTCAAGACAGTCTGAGTACCCCTGCTAATGACCACCTACAGATGAGGTCAGGGATGCAGTGATGTTAGAGGAAGAAGACCTGTCCCTGTGTAAGGTTTGTACAGACAATAACGCAGGACTGATTAAAAGATATTTCTATATCGCAGAAGAGCTGGAATTACAGAAGTGAAAAGATGAAACAAAATATAGCATTCTACATATACTGTAAGGAATAGCACTGTGTTAGCTGAGGTTTAAAATACTCCAGGGAAATTTAGAAGTTGCTTGAAGAATTACACAAGAAAAGATAAAATCTTTTTTTTCCAGCCTCAGGATTTAAGCTTGAATTTATTGTTCCATGACAGAGTGTCTCTTCTCGCCATTTAGTGGATCACAAAAAGAAAACTTCGCTTTTCTTGTTTCTAGTAAAAATGTTACTCATGTTTGCAAGCTTAGGCTCAGGAATGGGCCTGTCTGGGTAGGTCTTTAAAGCCTTTTTTGGTAGAGAAGGGAAGGGACATATCCATTAAAATATAGAATGTTTTTTTATATTGTTTGGGTGAAGACAAGTACTGTGTTCTTTCCTGTTTCCTTGACTAACTGTGTTGTCACTACACAGGCTCATTCCCTTGCTTGGACATTGTACAGGAGATGTAACACAGGGCTCATGGAGAACAAATCTCGTCTCCCATAAAGACTGCCTGAAAGGCACACCTTTGATTGTCCTCAATTGTCTGCTTAAGTGGACACATCACTGAAAAATAAATTATAGAGTTTAAAGAAAATTAAGATGATGTATTCCAGTACACACTTATAGTAGCAGCTTTAAAAGTAACTTTGGGGTTTTTTTGTTTTGGTTTTTTTTTTCCTTGTGTCTTGTGTTTGGTGTCCTTTCTTTTGTTAAGGATGACTCCTCTCTGATTTTCCTTTCTTCTTTCTCTTAATATTAAAGTAGCTGTTTAATGCAACCCAGTCCATACAGGTAAGTGCTAACAGGTATATGTGATTGTGTGTCTGTTCCTGGGCAGGGTATTAAAACATGCACAGAGAAAGCTGGTTTGTATAACAGCCTCCACCACAGACCTCAGAAAAATCACTCTGATTTTCCCCATTGTGTTCCCTCTCCTGTCCCTGGTCTGTCCATTCCTGGTAGAGCAGAACCTTCTGAGAGGCTGAGACAATCTCTTTCCATAGGAACCTGAGCTGTGCCTGCTACAAACTCTATGTGCTAGGAGAATACAAATTAACGACATTAAACTAGTGTTGAAAAGTCTTATTGACTCATGTCTTTTATACAATATTGAGGCCTATACAGTTCTTAAGCCCCTCTGTCACAGTTAATACCAGCTTTCAGTCATATCTTTGCAATGGAAACACAGTGGGGGTCTAAAGGATGACCAACTATTTTCTGCTAATATACAGTAGAAATGAGTGTGCCTGATCAATTCTTAAAAACACTCACAGTGAAGAAAGTACTCAGAGAAAGTCAAAACACTACTCTTTTTAAGAGAACATTTTTTTTTACGATCCTTGATTCTGCATTTAATTCTCTACATGTAGTTTAAAGGGCAGAGGGAGTTGTTAAATTTCATTTCACATTCACACTCTTCTCCCGTTGGCACTCCTGTGGAATTGTTATTGCTGCTCATGCATATTGAGGGGGAATGCACCCCTTTACAGGCAGAGAACAACTCTGTAGCTCATTCCCAGCCATTTCCCAGATGCTTGGCACTGTGATAGCATTGAAGCCCACAGGATTTCCCATATATGCCCTTGTATTTTTTTCTTGCTTCCTACAAAGGAAGCTTTTGTAAAAATGTTTCTATGGCAGAGGAGGGCTGGATGCAACGTCCTCATAAGCTCATCAGCAGTTTCTGCTGCTCCTTCAAAGTGCACCACATCCTTCAAAGCACAGCACATCCTTCAAAGCACTCCTAACACTTGCCTTTCAGCATACGAGAAAGCAGGGTAGGAGCCAAAAGTTAAAGATCCAGGTTGCTCACTGCTGCTGGAAGCATACTGCTTTCAAGCGTTTTGACATCAGAATTACTGCCTAGACCAGAAGTTAGAGCAGAGTGCCTTGTGCATCTTTGTGGATTAGCAGGTTGTGTTATGATTAATGAATTCCTGCTCTTTCTCATTTAGACAGAAGTTACAAGAACTGCTCCAGTCAGCTTCAGTCCCCAAGAAGAAAATTAGTGCAGAATATAACTACATAGCAGGAAAAAAGAAGTCAGTGCTTCACCAAAGCCCCATAGCTGAGTTCATAGCTATAGCATGCAAGGAATCATATGACACGTGTCAGCAGGACATCTTTCATTGCATGTCATGGCAGTTTCTCTGCTATGTGGTAAGGAGATACAGCACATCATGGCAAAGCACGTGTCAGTGCAGTTTGGGAGACAAAGCTACGGAGCCCTGCTCTTAGAGAAGTGTGCAGTCCATGGAGTAAAATGCCTCTGATGCCATCAGGAATGTTTCACAATACAACCCTTCTAACTTCTTAACTTCTGTTCATTCTTTCTTTTCATCCTTTTTTTTTTTTTGGTTGTTTTTTTTTTTGTTAATCAAAAGTCAAACCCCAAGGTTGTAGTGAAAAGCAGACAAGTTTCTTATCAACATAACACTGGGATGGAAAGTTCTGAATGTGCACTAGTAACCATGTAAAAAAACCTCTATTGTGCTTCCATTCCAGCCACTCTTCTCACTGGGCTGCTCTCCAAAGCTTCCTCTGCTGCAGTGTATTCTTGCTAGTCACTGACCGTCTGACACAGAGGCCAAGTAGAGAGGAGAAATAAAAGGAAGCAGTTAAGCAACTGGATGTTTCTAATTCCTTTCTTGCTTTTAAGTGTGTACTCAGGTGGGAAAGGATTTTATTTTTCTTATCTGAAAGATTATCATCAGGCTTGAGAACATGAAAGAGTACACTAAGCTGGAACCAGCTCAGATAATTTTTTGGCTGTGAAAGTTCTAAATAACTTCAATACAAATTAAATATGTAGCAGCGCTTGACATGGGCCAATATGTGATGTCTGGAATAGTTATTGTTCTTTGGTTTTATTTATTGTGCTTGCAATAGAGTCAAATGAAAAAAGATGGTTCATTATACCATGTTTTCAACAAACAAGGAGCAAAAGGCAGTTTCTTTCTGAGGAGCTTTTATCTGACCATGTAGGCTGAAGGTGAATGGGAAGGGCTGTAAGCAAAAAGGGTATGTGATAAATTCCAAGCTGGCATTGAAATTTGAGTAGGAGGTCATCACTGAAAAAAGACAAATCAAGAAAAATAGAAGAGCAGAGATGAGAAGGGGATAAGAGTCAAAGGGGATGAAAAAGGAAGGAGCTAACATCTACTATGGATGAGCGGAAGGCACTCAAAAAGCTGTATTGGCACATGCTAGCTTTTACAATAAAAGAGAAAACTCTCAGAGCGAAAATTATTTGATCTTGACATTGATAAGAATGACATTGCAGACTTACACAGTCCTTGTTGCCTAGGCCACCATTTGCAGCCATAGACAGGACTGGGACATCATAGAATCATAGAAATGTCTAGATTGGAAAAGACCTATACGATCATCCGGTCCAATCTTCAACCCAACACTACCACATCCACCCCTTAAACCATATCCCTAAGCACCTCATCTAATCAGCTCTTAAACACCTCCAGGGATGGGGACTCCACCACTGCCCTGGGCAATCCATTCCAATGCCCGATGACCCACTCAGCAAAGAATTTCTTCCTAATATCCAAGTGAAACCTCCCCTGGTGCAGCTTGAATCCATTTATTCTTGTTCTATCTCTGTTGCTGGGTTTAACAGGTCTACTTCCACCTCTCTGTAACCTCCCTTCAGGTGGCCATAGAGAGCAACAAGGTCTCCCCTAAACAACGCCAGCTCCCTTAGCCACTGCTCATAAGACGTGCTCAAGGCCCTTCACCAGTTTTGTTGCTCTTCTCTGGACACACTCCAGTGCCTCAATGTCCTTCTTGTGGTGAGGGGCCCAAAACTGGACACAGTACTCGAGGTGCGGCCTCACCAGTGCCTAGTACAGGGGCAGGATCGCTTCCCTGGACCTAGTGGCAACACTATTCCTAATACAGGCCAGGATGCCGTTGGCCTTCTTGGCCATCTGGGCACACTGCTGGCTCATGTTCAGCTGGCTGCCAACCAACACCCCCAGGTGACTCTCCAATGAGCAGTTCTCCAGCTGCTCTTTCCCAAGTCTGTAGCGTTGTTGGGGGTTGTTGTGGCCAAAGTGCAGAACCCAGCACTTGGCCTTATTGAACTTCATACAGTTAGTCTCTGCCCATCAATCTAGTCTGTCTAGATCCCTCTGCAGACCCTCTCTACCNATCCCTCTGCAGACCCTCTCTACCTTCTAGCAGATCAACACTTCCACCCAGTTTAGTGTCATCTGCAAACTTACTAAGGGTACACTCAATCCCCTCATCCAGGTCATCAATAAAGATGTTAAACAGGACCTGTCCCAGTACAGAACCCTGGGGAACACCACTAATGACCAGCCACCAGCTGGAATTAACTTCATTAACACAACTGTCTGGGCCTGGTCTTCTAGCCAGTTTTTCACCCAGCAAAGAGTATGCCCATCCAGGTCACAAGCAGCCAGTTTCTCAAGAAGAATGCTGTGGGGGCGGCCTTACTAAAGTCCAGAAAGACAACATCCACAGACTTCCCTTCATCCACTAAGCAGGTGATCATGTTGTAGAAGGAGATCAGGTTAGTCAAACAGGGCCTGCCCTTCATAAAGCCATGTTGACTGGGCCTAATCATCCAGTTGTGTTGCACGTGCTGCATGATGATACTCAGAATGATCTGCTCCATGAGCTTTCTTGGCACCGAAGTCAAACTGGCAGGCCTGTAATTTCCCAGATCCTCCCTCGACCCTTCTTGTCATGCTGGTTAGCTTCCAGTCTGCTGGAACTTCCCCGGTCAGCCAGGACTGCTGAAAAATGATGGAAAGTGGCTTGGGTGAGCACCTCCACCAGCTCTCTCAAAGTTCTTGGATGGAGACCATTTGGTCCCATAGACTTGTGAACATCTATGCGGTGTAGCAGGTCACCAACCACCTCTTTCTGGATTGCAGGGGGATTACTCTGCTCACTGTCTCAGTCTTCAAGCCCAGAGGACTTGATCTTGTTTGGCCTTCCTCTGGAGATGGCAAATTACTGTTGTGATGTCTCACACTAAGTGGGCAATATGAACCTCAATTGCATATTCTGTTCTTATAACCACATTCCAGACAGGATCACAAAGGATGATGTCTACGACTATAATTACACTAAGGCACTATTCCACTGATGCTAACAACAGATGTACACTTTAACTTTTTCCAGTTTGAATAATTATAAATATTTCTGTCATTGTTTGGTGGTCATTTCAGCACAGCATTGGCACTTAGGCTCTTGCTCAGGGCTGAATGAAGAAAGTTTAGCTTTGCATTTGCCTATTCCATTAGTACCAGTATAGGTTGGGGACTGAGCTGTTGGAGAGGAGTGTAGGAGAAAGGGACCTGGGGGTCCTGGTGGACAGGAAGATGACCATGAGCCAGCAATGTGCCCTTGTGGCCAAGAAGGCCAATGGCATCCTGGGATGTATTAGAAGGGATGTGGTTAGTAGGTCAAGAGAGGTTCTCCTCCCCCTCTACTCTGCCCTGGTGAGACCGCATCTGGAATATTGTGTCCAGTTCTGGGTCCCTCAGCTCAAGAAGGACAGAGAACTGCTGGAAAGAGTCCATCACAGAGCCACTAAAATGATTAAGGAACATCTCCCTTATGAGGAAAGGTTGAGGAAGATGGGTCTCTTTAGCTTGGAAAAAAGGAGACTGAGGGGTGACCTTATTAATGTTTATAAATATGTAAAGGGAGAGTGTCAGGACGATGGAGCCAGGCTCCAGTGGCATCCAATGATAGGACAAGGGGCAATGGGTGCAAGCTGGAATATAGGAGGTTCCACATAAATATGAGAAGTGAGGGTGACAGAGCACTGGAACAGGCTGCCCAGGGAGGTTGTGGAGTCTCCTTCTCTGGAGATGTTTAAAACCCGCCTGGACGTGTTCCTGTGTGACTTGGTTTAGGTGATCCTGCTCCGGCGGGGGGATTGGACTAGATGATCTGTTGAGGTCCCTTCCAATCCCTAACATCCCATGATTCTATGATTCTACTCCAAAAAGTCTTGAGCTTCTGCAAACCCCTTATCTGCAGGGTCTGCTCAATGTGTTAGATTTTGGTTGTGAAAAGCAAAAGAGAGAGAGCGCTTTTTGGGGAAATGTAGAACTACAGAATTTACAAGCTGCAAAATGACCACATTAAAATTTAGAGGAAGATGAGTATACTTATGTTTCATAAAATTTCACTGCTAGCCAGTAAAGCCATGTACTTGCTGATGTGAACTGAACTCCATCAAAAAAGTCAGACATGGAAAACAGACCACTGATGTGACAAATACTTTTCTGTTTCACAGTAGTTTCAAGAATAATTTAGAGATTGCAATTTTTTGTCAATTTTCTTATAGTAATTCTGCAGACAATCAAAAAGGTGTAAAGTTAATAAAAGAAGAGAAGTCTCGAAATTGTCTCTGAATTTCTCAGTCCTGGCCTCTATACATCATAGCAGCATTTCTGCAGGAATCCTCCCCAGCCAGCCAGACAGTATTCTGAAAACAACCTTGTACCAAGATAATATCACTGGGGATCAGACTAGACAGATATGAAGAGCAAATATACATTTTACATTCATATATGCAGTGGGAGCATTAAAGATACAGCTCCTTATAGCGATACTCATAACAGCAGGTAAATATTTACTCTAAATTCATCTTCAATCTATTATGCTTAGGAAAAAACCCCTAGGTTTTCCTAAGCCATTGCATTACATTTGGTACAGTGGTCTGTCAGAGTAAATTCCACAACAGAAAGCAGAGACAATTGCACTATCTCTAGCTTTTGCTAAAGATCTGTGGTTAAATTCTTCCGCCTGAAATAGAAGGTCTACTGCTGCTAACTCAAACTCCTCCTCTTCCTCCCCATTCCTGCCCTGACCTTTACTACTCACATATCCAGGCTACCAACTCTGAGGGCCTGATGGATCATCACGATTTCTGTGGATGGCAGCTGCTATATCACTTCCATTTTGAACTTTCTTTCTCTCTCCGTTTTTTTTTTTTTACAACCTTCCTCCGTTCCCTTTCATTCGGGATGATTATTTTGGATTGAATCTTTCTTGTCTCATGTCTCTATAATCACTGATTCATTTCCTCAAAATCTAACAAAAGACTTCCTCACCCTTTCAATTCTTTTGGACAATAGCCCCATCAGTCCTGGTCCCAGTTGCTAAATCTTCTTTTTTCCAGCCCCTCTTGTGTTGCTTCCATCCAGCTTTTCCACAGACCTGCTCAACGTAGTTTTCTTAGTGAACCATGCCACTCATCTGTTTAAATTTTTTCCTTGATCAACACTTGCTCCTAAACTTCTGGTCTTTATCTCAATCTCAGAACTGAATCTGTGTCCCATATGGATGCTTCTGATACTGTCTAAACTCAACCCCTATCCACAGTTAAACTATAGCAGATGCTCTATCATCTGACAACCCCTCTTCAGCAGAGAGTGGGAATCAGGAAAAGAAGGAACACCCATAAGTTGGAATGAAAACAGATTTAATGAAACACAAAAACCAACACCAATATGAAGTACACAAAGTTATACTCAGCCCAGCATAAAAACAGCGGTCACAATAAATGGGAAGGCAGTCCCTGGAAGCAAAAGAAAGAGGAGGGGAGTCAGAAGAAACCACAGCCAAATACACTCATACTTTTCTTCAGCAAACTTCCCCTTTATAATGAGGATGACATTTATGGGATGGGATACACCTGGCTGGCTCCAAACTGCTAACATCTCACAGACCATGGCTGGTCTGTGATTCTATCTCAGCAAAACCAGGACTGTCACCCACTCATTATCTCTTATGTTGTCCTTGACCATAAAACCATTCCCCAAAATTCCCTATTATATCCAGGTCTGTGTTCTCATCTTATTCAAAACATTTTGAAAGACATTTTTTTCATATGAAGACCTATTAACTTGTCCTCTCCAACTAATGAAATGGATGCTCGGGTTGCTTGACAAGCACAGCTGAATTGCCTTTGGTAGGAGGAAACTATGCTAAATTATATCAGTGGAGAAACTGGACAAAATACAAGTTAATTTATTCATTTAAGGTTTCTTACTGTGCTTTGATTTATCTATGCCTTATCTTCTGGAGTTTCAGCTGCAAAGGGCAAGAATTGTCTTTATCACTGTACTGAATACCACTGCTACATTCTCTGTTCTTTCACACCAGTAAATAATGAGATACTCATGAAATTCTTAGCGGGTGTTGTGTTTTAATATCTTATCTGATTTCAGTGGGAGGTTTACCAGACTAAGATCTTCTGGGATGCTTCTACAAAGCAGAATAATTTCTTGTTCCCCCTACCAGGTAACAAATGCCAACTTAATACATCAATCTATCATCACATCATTATGTGTTACCCATAGCCAAAAGCCCCTAATAATAAATTCTATTCTCCTTAGGATGACAAAGTAGAAAACTAATGTGAACCTACTGCAAATAAAACAGAATTCCCTAAAAAGCAAGGTCTTTTTTATACCTTAATAACACAACGCTCTTTCCAGCTGTCAGCCTAGAAACTCACTACCACTCAGTATCACATATTTTATTCTGTTCTAACAAACCTGCTAATAAAATGAGCCCTACAGCTGTGGGAGTGAGGATTGTGGAGTGGGAAAACATTACATCTAGTTCTGCATGGATAGCGAAGCTGCACTATTATGGCCAAGGGCAGAATTGAAGTTGTTTTGTGAAGAAGCAGTTGAGCATGCATTTTGAAGAGCCACCCTTGTTTTTGCTAACAGGTAAGAGTTTAATTTTGTTGATTGGACAAAAACAGAGGCCCTGCAGAAAGACCTGACTCTTAGTCCCCAGTTCTGCAGTAACCAATTGCCAGGTATGCAGAAGAGGAAGATTTAACACATCGTGTTAAGAAATCTGGGAATCAGCTGCCTGAAAGAGAGGCACGTCCCTTGTCTGTACAGGGAATGGCTGTGTGATATGCCAAAGAGTTTTTTAATTATCTGATATGATATCAGGGATGTAGCATTACTGGGTAACACCCCACAGGCTATATACTATGAAGGACGCTAGACATGATGTTCGCAAATCCCACAGTCTTCCCTTGTCCTAATTACTTTTTCCTTTTCTAGAAACACACGGCCTGTGTTATTGTCATGACTCAGGGGTACATTGTGACACAAACACCCAAAAATCCACTACAAATGTTCCATCACAACTTATCATGATGCAGTGCAATACGAGTTATGGGTTGTTTTGATAGTAGAGAGTACTGTGACAGAGAAGAATTTGGCTGAGGGCTAGCTCAAACATAGATAGGGCTAGCTAAAACCTGGAGAACTAATTGTCAGATATGAATGGAGTGAATCCTCTTGTGATCCACACTGAAGAATATGGTGCCCATCTGATACTTCCTTTAGGAGGCAGGAGGAGGAGTGTCTGCCCAAAGGCAGGGAAAGCACATGCAACCATCTATTTCTTTCCCAGATCTTTTAATCCTTTGTATTAATTTAAATTTTCTCTTTTGTCCTGAGTTAAGTATTGAGCTTTGCTAACACCAAACTTAACATTGCATTACATTTTGTGATAATTGGTCTGCTGGAAATTTGAAGGTTGATTAGTTTTGTGTTGCTTGTGATTACAAACAGGCACTCTTAAATGTTGCTTTAGTGCCAATCTGCTGCTCTAGTCAAGAATAATTTAGATACTTTCTCTTGTAATTGAAAGTAACCACTGATGGACAGGTAATCTAGCTGATGGATGGACCTAATACGTGTTCTCTTCCTGGTAGATGGTACCAACAAATAAAGGCCCATGCACCGCTCACAGTAGCAGGGCTTTTTAGTTCAGTTAATTACCATTTCTTGTTAATCAATTACATGCAATGAGCACACATAGTCTCCATTGACCTGTAAGAGAGGTGATCGTTGTTTTGCATAGCATACTGCTCCCTTTAATCCCTGGGCTCTTGACAGAAGAAACAGTCTTGTTTCTGATCCTCTCCTGATTCAATCTGAATGGTGATGGAGTGGAAGCTGTAGTGCTCAAACAGGGCTTGGGTAATATCTCTCAAAATCTTCTGGCTGTCCGCTGTGTCTGCTACAGATAGCAAACAGAAAATAATCAAACTGCATGTAATATAATACTTTAAGGAAGAATAAGTCTTTAGTGACAAAACCTAATTGCAAGCTTCTAAAAATAAGTTTGTTTTGAGAAGTGTTTCTTGTCCTTTTTATTCTCCTTTCAGGAACCTGCATGTCAGCAGAAGTTTGTTCATTCAAATGTGGTTGGAATATGCAATTTTGGCAAGAGCTAAGCTAAGAGTAATCACCAAAGAAATTCAGTTTGGCAGAAAAGTGGAGGAAAGCAGGAATACTTAATAAAGATTAGTTCATCCAGTCAGGGAGTAGCAACAGTGCCAATGATTCGGCTGTCTGAAAGACCCACTCTTTTTGGGAAGCGAGGACTCCATGGAGGACTTCACCTCTAAACCCATTCTTGGCCAAACCCAGGTGGAATTTTTTCCTTAAATAAACCTTAACGTGTACAAAGAAACAGATAAAGGAGAGAATTAATCTGACAATTTATCAACAGGGATAAGGACTACATTTTTTTAGTTTAGTCTGTAGTTTTCAAATTTTGGGCTTGTCCCTGTTGTTTTGGCAGCGTTTCTAGAAGGAGGATTTGAGAGCTTTTGTTGTTGCTGTTATTTTTCCAACAAAATGATGACATTTGTCTTAACAAGCAACAGATATACAGTCAGTTGTATCCCAATCAGGAGAGACTGACCTTTACTAGGCAGCAGCTGAATACTTACTCCCTGTTTATGGAAATTTACTGACCTGTGGCAACATGAGCAGATAGAATAGTTTGATTCATTGTCAGAGACCAAAGATGAAGGTTGTGAACAGACTCCACTTTCTCAACTGCTAAAATTCTTGCTTTCACTGCGTTATAAGCAAGTCCTTTTGATGTTCCTTAAAAGGAGAAATTGGTGAGAAAAAAATATTTTGAAGAGATAATAATTATGATCGTTAGAGGAAAATGCATCATGAACCTTTATTCAGCTAGATGTATAATTCTTATAAAAATATTTAATGCTTTGCAAAGCCCGTCTCTTTCAGAGTTCAGTGTGAATTTTAATCCTATCCCTTGTTTCATATTTCTTCATGGAAGAATGAAACTCATGCATGTCTTAGGAGATACTCTGAGGGCCCAGTTTACATAGGGAAGTGATCTGTTTAGTCAGATCATGTCCTGGTTTTGCACCAACATCTTTGTGAGTGCAGAATTTATGGCCATCACCTGAGCACCTCTGAGGGACTCTGTCCTCAATACATTTACACAATAGATAAATATCTGTTTAGCAGAGAGGGAAAGATAAACATAAAGATTAAAATGGCTTGACTCAGGAATCTTTGATGATATTAGATCCCAGGTCTAGTTATTGAGTAGATCAGTTCTTGTTTGCCTAGAGGAGCCTTCTTACAAAATATGATGATGGGGATGATCTTCATTCAGAGTGAGGATAATTGTGACAGGATGAGTTGCAACAAGAAATTCGGAGTTTAATTTAAATCCAAATTTGACCAAGGAATTTAATTACAGATCTTCCCTGGAGGGAGACCAGCGAGTTTGGAAATGCACCTCTATGATCACAGGAACAGCTGTGCTCATCACATCACTTGGATCAGTAAATTGAAAAATATTTTTAATGCCGCCATTTATGAAGTGTAATAATGGTAGGCACAGTATTGATTAATTTTGTCTTTGTTACCATAACTGAAATATTTTGTAATTGTTAATGACCTCAATGTCATATGCTTTTTCCTATACGTTTATTACAAGAATTATATGCTATATGGAATACTGACTTAGTACAATATGATGCTGACATGCACATGTTGGCCAAGAAGGCCAACAGCATCCTGGTTTGTATCAGAAACAGCGTGGCCAGCAGGACTAGGGAAGTGATTGTCCCCCTGTACTCAGCACTGGTGAGGCTGCACCTCAAATAATGGGTTCAGTTTTGGGCCCTTCACTACAAGAAAGATGCTGAGGTGCTGGAGTGTGTCCAAAGCATGGCAATGAAGCTGGTGAAGGGTCTAGAGAACAAATCTTGTGAGGAGTGACTGAGGGAACTGGGGTTGCTTAGCCTGGTGAAAAGGATGCTGAGGGGAGACCTTACCACTCTCTACAACTACCTGAAAGGAGGTAATATCAAGGTGGGAGTCAGTCTCTTCTCCCATGTAGAAAGAAATAGGACAAGAGGAGATGGCATGAAGTTGCACCAGTGGAAGTTTAGATAGATATTCAGAAAACTTTATTTACAGAAAGGGTTGTAAAGCAGTGGAACAGGCTGCCCAGGGAAATGGTGGAGTCACCATCCCTAGAGGTATGTAAAAGATGTATAGATGTGGCACTTAGGGACAGGGTTTAGTGGTGACCTAACAGTGCTGGGTTAATGGTTGGATTTGATGATCCTGAAGATCTATTCCAGCCAGAATGATTCTATGTTCTTTAGAGAAAACTATGGACAGTCAGTGCCTGTATGATACAGTCAGTCACAGGGGCTGTGGGGCTGACACCCCAGGAAAGATCGGATGCATGGGGTAAGAGTTACCTCAAGTACAAGGTCTAACAACCAATTTCTCTTTAGAAAATTCCAGGCATAGTATGATACTTAGGAGGTAGGAAACTGGCTTCAGAGACCGTCCCAGAAGGAGAGAAGAAAAGGGCTTGCTGCAGAGAGCAGCAGAGCATTGGCGATTTTGGCACATCAACACTGCTAATGGAAGCTGAGAATCACTGCTCTGAGAAAGGGTAGTGATCAACTCAGGGTTTCCCTGAGTGTCGGGGGCTGCCAGGCTTTCCTGGTAGTTGGACTTTCCTTCTGTAATCAAGAGATCTTCTGATTATTTGGCAGCCAAGATACATCCAGTTGCTGCACTGTGTCTAGGTAACTTCTACACAAGTGTATCTCTATCTTGCAATCACTGGAAGCAAACCAACCCTAGAATGTAGCTTTACTGTAAAACAATACTGGGAATTTTCTTTCTTGAAACAGAATTAAGTACAAAATGAAAGAAAGAAGTAAATAGACATACAGACAGTCACACTGAGTAACTTGTATCCATTCAAAATCTGCTCTGTTAGAGCTATTTTTCCCCTTAATCCTTATGTCTTCATAGCTGAGAAAGAGATTGCATTTTATTATTCAGTGTAAGGAAGGCAAAAACATGCATCTATGACTGTTCAAGTCATTTGGCCTTGCAAATCAAATGTTTAGGCCCATAGCTGACAGGATTAAATATTGCTAAACCTAGTTCTTCCTGCTGCTGATATGCTGAGAATTGTCTATTTCCTTGCATCTGGACGTGGCTGGAAAGCTCCATCGACTTGCTTTTCTGAACTGGCATAACTAAAAATCTTTTAAATTTCTGCCTCTTGAACTCAGCCTATTTCACAGACACAGCTCAAAGCACAGTGGTTTTTTTGGCAAACACTTGTATTTCACATGGGTAAAGCAATTATATAATGAACAAAGTGAGTAGACATATGCCAACGGGGTGATAAAAAGCAATGTTACACATATAACAAAATAAAGCAACTCAGCTTTAGGAACACATAAAAAGTTCATTAGCAAAACACCAGTACACAGATTTTAATGAAAACTGGCATGTACATACATCTTCTATTGCAATGGTAGAAAACAGTGTTGATTGTGATTAGATTTAAAGTATAATCAGAATTATGAGAATACTGGAAACTGATACAGAAGTGTGCTATTATAATTTTGTCAGTGAGTGAGTGCAAGCATTATGGAGAAAGAGAGAGGAAAAAAAAACAAAGTATAACTGTATTGATTCTGGAATCAGGTCCTACCTTCCATTAACACAATCAAAATTTCCCTTACAATGGTGGTGGTGGTTGCCAAAACAAAGATGGAAAACACAAATGTGCAGATTGGGTCAGCTATTTTGTATTCTGGCTAGAAAAATACGAACACATCACTTTGTTAATTTCATTAGTGTTGGTTATTGCCATTTTTAATTAGTTAATCTCAAAGAATAATGTATTCCCTTCATCTAGCATGGAATGATTGCTGACCTCCTTTGTCAGTTAGGGAGCCTCAGCACAGGTAATAAAGGTGTAACAGATAAAAAAAGGAGAGACACTGAAGTATCCTCCTTGCAGTTGAAATACTAGGATGCAAATGCTACACTCTCAACAGTCATTTCAATTCCCAAGAATAAGTATAATTGTCTTTTACTAAATTACAATGTATATCATTAAGAGAGAGAAAATATTTACATAATACCTAGTGTCACAGTGCTATGAAAATAACTATTACCCTTAATTGCAAGGAAGGCAAGTGAACTAATAAAACTAACCTTAAAGAAGATGATAAGTGCGCTAATTAGCACACTAATACTCTGGAGGAGATCTCCGATGGCATGCACAAAAGCTGCCCACAGGCTGGCATTCCTCAGAGCTGCCTTTTCCAGAGGGACTGACACTTGGTCCCTGCCTTGTGCCCCATGGCTGTGCTCATGCCCGCTCTGGTGCAGAATCAGGCTTAGTCTGCAAGAGATGTAAAGCTGCAAATATCAGTGGGGTTATTGCGTCTCTGAGAGCAGTGATGTCACACACATCATCACCCCTCTCACTTTTGAATGTTGAACAGTGAAATCAGACACATTAAGTAAAAATGCAGAGTGGCTAAGCAGATAATTCCTAGGTGTTTCAGTGTTTTGCATATAAACAAGAAAGCCTGTGAATGGAGTAATTAATGAGGCCACATTTTCTATGGAGTTTTTGAATGTTCTGACATCTAATAAAGAGTGAAATGGAGATTAATCTTTTCCTGGAGTTTGTGTGCTTATAATTTCTCTCCCCAGTGTGCCAGCTAACAGAAAGGAGGAGAGTACCTGCAACCTTCAATGATAAACAGGATCTCTCTTCTCTGCTCCTTTCTGCATTGTCATGAAAACTCTTAATACTTTTGAGGCCAATATCTCTCTATCACTTCTTATTGAAATACAGGATCAGGTTCAAGGTTCAAAAGTTATATTGAGAGGAAAAAGAAGTAACTTACAGGATGTTGGCAAGCACGGCAAAAGCAGAGGTAATGAGCATCACTGTAGCATCAATGTTGTAATCGGGGTGTAGCAGCCTCATGGTAGCCAAATATGTTAACAAACCAGTCACCATCCAAATGATTATCATAGACATCAAAGCTCCTAGAATTTCTAGGAATTAAAACAATCTGGTTTTAACAAGAGTTGTAACAGAAATGCAAGAAAAAAATAGTTTTGGGTTGTTTTTTTTTTACATTTAATTCTTTTTAATTAAAAAAAAATAAAAATGATGGTAATGGTTCCAGGTTTGTGAGCTTTATAGCCAGGAAAGTTAATTCTTGTGTGTTGGCAGCCTTGATGCTCACAAAGAACAGACTAAACCCCTTTCTGATTATAGCAATTAGCAGCCCTATGCATGTGGTGGCCTAACCATATTCTACCTGCTCCTACTTTTATTCCCTTTCCAGTGTTGACTTCATGTAGCATTAGGAGAAATTTAATAGATGAAGAAGATAGTTTGGGGAGTTCTGGAAGGAGCAAAAGAAGCTGTAATGGGAAGGAATGATAAAAGAGCAATTCTTTTACATCTTATGTAGATGTCTGGTCCTGGCAGTATGGTGTGAAGATGCCAGGAATCAGCCCTCCTTCCCCAACAGGATTATCTGGTCATGGGAGCAGTGGTTGGAGGGAGAGGCACAGCTCACCCAGATCAACTGCAGACATAATCCCCCTCCAATAGCTTCCCTTGTTTCTGCACATGTCACTTCACACTTCATAAAGGCAGTGATGACCCCCAATGAGGTCCTGCCAGCAAAGTCTCTCCTTCCTCTCTTGTGGGACTTTTCTTGCCAATGCCACAAAATCATTTATGTGTCACCAGCAGTGATGAGGACAAAAGAAGTTATTTTTTTCCTGGGGCAGCAAAATTTAATTTTGTCTCTATTGGCTGTGATTTAGGCTCAAATAAATCCAGTCCCCAAGGCCACCTTTTATTGCACCGCCATAGGAGAGGTCCAGGGATGTTCATATGAATGCAGCATGTTTTTAATAGGATGTGGGACTAGTAATTGCCATGTGACTTGGATGGGTAAATGTGGCACTTTATGAGTGCAACTGAGACAATACCAAGGAAAATGAAAGCTCACAGTAAAGTGAAAGGCAGTAGATGCCAGAAAGAGCAAAGAACTTGCACAGATCTCCACTGTCAGTCCATGAAAACAGGTGAAACTCAGCTCATGATTTTGGATATATATTTAGGAGAGTCACACCTTTTGCAGCAGTCCAGGCTTCAGATGCTTATCAAAATAACCATTTTGTCTAAAACTGACAAACAATAAATGAAAGTGCACAAACAAGGAAATCTAGTTTTGCTTAAAAGTAGATAGAGAGAAGTTAACATTAAGCATATCTGAAGTTTATATTTTTTGCAAATTACAGGTTGAACATCCTTGAAACATTTATCATCTGAGTCCTCAGTTCCGGTGCATAGATGTCTAGATCCATTTGAGATATGCTGATACCTCCATGTATGGCTTGACACAATGTGTAGAGATGACCCATAGTCTTCCAGAGTGGCAGCTGGAGACTTTGTGGAACACATTAGGGCATTTCAAACAGCACTGATCACTTACATATGAGCAGCTAAACTGAGCCCTAAAACAGCCAGCATGGGATTAATTTCCAGACCAAGACAACTAAATTACAATGTCTACATGTAGATGTGAGCTAAGTGTCTAAGTTCCCTTTGTGGACATCAAATTAACGTTGACTCACACAGCTTCCTGCCCATTCACTGACTGGGAACACATCCTTGTTTCTTAACTATGAGTCTTGTGCCTGGCATCCTGTGCAGTCTCCTTTGGGTCTTGTGACAGCTGCCATTCCCATGCATGAGTCTCAGACACTGCAGAGATGTAGCACTAGCACTAGACTTCTATGTTTAGGCATCTGAACAGAGTCTAGATTTCTTTTGAACATATTGGAAACTTGAACTTTGTGCTTGTATATGCTCGTGTACATATAGACACTGATATTTAGGTGCCTAAATCTTGAACAGTATCATACCTCCAGAAAATCTTTCTCATAGTTAATATTTTACCACTGTCTTGTCTTCTGTAAAAGCACTTGTGCTTGATTGTAAGGCTTTTGGTACTAGGTGTCATCTATAAATACATTGATTTTGGTTGAGGACAGAGAACTTTAAAAACCTACCAGTGCTTCTATGTGATAAAAACCAGCAGTTATAAAGAGATACACAGGGAGAGGATTTAGAAAATGGTAAATGTTAAAGGAACTCACTTTTCTACAAATACAATATTGCTGTCTTTTCAAAAATTATTTGCTTTATCATTCTATAAATGGAGAAGGCTCTAATTTTTATGGGTATTGCTGTTTTTATAGAAACTTGTGATTCATAGTAGATTGAGGACTCAGTCCCCCTCAAACTCAGGTCACTGAAGCAAGTTGCTGTTATCTCAGCCAAGGCTAGCACCAGCCCAAAACTATATTAAACAATGAACTGAAAGACACATAGATGTAGATACCACTTTGTAGGTAAGAGATGACTGTGCTTTTTACTTCTTTGAAGCTCATTGGCTTGTTCTGTTTGTTATGTGTCCTGTGGGATTTGAGTGCATTACCCAAATGTCTCTAAACATCTGTGGACCTGTGCTGGACATCAGCATACTTTCCAGTACCTGGTTATGATGACTTCCCTTTCCCATTCCACATGTTCATATTGTGACAAGTTTGCTACCTGCTCGGTGCCACCCAAAAGTTAGCTGTTTGGTGGGAGGTTTGGAGGCGAGCCACAGTGAGAAGAGGCTGATCAGGAAGCTTGTCAGGTCCACCAGTATGTGTGCTGCATCAGTGACTACTGCCAGGCTCCCAGCGATCTGCCCACCTGTATGAAACACCCATCCGTATCATGGCTCTGGTCAAAAGTTTGAGTCAACCAGATGAAACTCAAGATCTGCTTTGCTGTGAATCACAGGGAACATTCCGTTTTCATACACGACTCAAAACTCTTCAGAGACAGTTTCATCTTTTACCTAATTCATGCAGTGAAAGGTATGAATTAATAGAAAGAAATAAGCTAATTTATTTGTCTGAGAGAGAGTCTAAAGGACAACAGGAGTTGTTATACTTTAGTGCCGTGGTTATTTTACTATTGGACTGTTTTACTGTGACAATTTTAATATCAGATTTCTTTCTGAAAAGCAGTATAAGGTAATCACATTTCCAGTATCCTCCTACTATCTTTTCACATATCACTGATGTCTTTATGAATGTACAAAAACTCAGAGACTTAGCTTATGGGATTCATTTCCTATTTGTTACAGGAAAATACGCATGTTCTTCCTGGTTTTGATGGCTGGATGCCTGACTTTTTATTCGTTACTAAACACTAAAACAGGCAACACTAAAACAGAAGTAAAAAGAAAGGTCCAAGTAGAATAGCTGTGATAAACAACTGACCATTTTGATAAGGGCATAGAGAAAAATGTTCTGTTCACAGGACTAATCTATCATTTTGCATCTGTAATGCAGGATTTAATTTTCCTGCTAGAGCTGGATAAATGTGGCTGAATGTCATTTTACTTTGAGGGGTTCTGGTTTAGTGTGAATTCTGAAAATAAAAACCAAACCCAAACCATTTTTAGGCTGTCTGAAACAACATCTCTTTTACCCAGTAAGCCAAAGATAATTATTTTGCCAAATCCTTCGAACCATGTCTCAGGGGCAAAAGCAAATCCAAAGAAACTAAAAGATTGCTCTAAACTACCCCAGCTGCCAGTGGCTGCAGAAGAAAATAAGGATCACGGGCAGAAAGCTGTCCTGCCAGCTTGTTATACCAAGGGAATCTTTACATCAGTGTGGAAATGTAGAAAAATGGAAATGTGAAATAATAAGAGCCAAAACATCTCGTTTCTGCATTTGGCAATATATTTCCATACTTCTTCAGTCATTTAATTAATTTCAGCTTACCTCTGTCTCCTGACCACAACACATGTGAGAACCAATAAATCCTGAAAAACACCGTAAAATGCCTCATTCAAACATTTGGTAAGATACCACTGGCAAAGGGACACAGACGTATCTCTTGTTTCCTTATAGATGGAAAGTATTCATGCCAGCAGGATGGACTGCCTGTTTAATTTCCTCCCATATGCAGATTTTAGATTGGAATACCTAATACTGTATGATTTGTCACCAGGACAATGTATATTGCACATATAGGGCATACATTATTTTTCTCTGTTGCCTCCCTATACATCCCATTTACAGCTGCCTGAAAGCTACTTACCAAAAAGGAGTGAGCATGACTGCAGAATTTGTGGGCATCTCATTCCTTGCAGTAAAATGAAAAGCTCAACGTAATAGGGATTTCCCAGGACATACACAGGTGTAAATGCACATATAATTTTTGGTCATGACACAGCTCTTAGACTTCCACCACTTGCAGGGTAGCTGTTTCTCAAATGGGAAGCAATTTTGCATAGCAGAGGGAAGCAGGCTTGTCTGACAGCGCACAGATGTTAACAACCAAGGCATCAGCTATCTTTCAGCAAACAAACATGTAGAGCACAAGCTGCTTGCAAACCCCTGTTGCATTTTAGATACTGTATTTCCATATTCTGTGGGACAGCATTACAACAGCTTGCTTCTAGCCTGCTGTCTTTGAAATATGTTGGTAAATTATTATTTCATGTATTGTTGGCATAACTAATGCCTTGGGTGAGTTTCTAAGATCCCGATCTGTTTATCTTAGCAACCTGCTCAAGTCTTTATATTCCTTTTTGACATGAGGACAAATGTGAGGTTTGTCTCTCGTTCTAGTGTCCAAATGGAAATAAAATACTTTGAAATCCACATTTTGTCCTTAGCCACCAAAAATCCCTGGAAAGCACTTTTATATCAGGGTGGCGCATAGGATGTCATCAATTTGACTGGTATCTCCAAGCATATGAAGATTGTGATGGATCTGCATTAGAAGATAATTGTCTTTCAGAGACAGTTGGTGTACCAGGCTCAGCCAACAGTGACCCTTTGGGGAAGGCAGTAAGGGCCAGCACAGATGGTTTGAGCAAAAATATCATGGGAAAGACCTAGAGACTCAAAGAAGCACAACTTTTCAGCCTCTTTGAGAGGTTACAGCTTTGTTTCTCCTGTTTAGCATAATAATGCATATGGAAGCTGTTTGCCCTTAAGAGGAGAAGGAAGGGGAACATATTCTTTGTTTTCAATGGTAAAGCCTGTGTAATAGTTATAGGCTTTTATTGCTTTGTATCAATACTCCAAACAAGTGGCCTTTATGACTTACTATTACCCACAATGGATGTTTATATCTTTGTATATGACAAAGCAGTAGAAATTGTCAGTCACTCAATGGTCAATCATCAGGCACAGGCAGTCCAGCCTAACGATTAAAAAAATTAAATGTATGGTTCATAATTACAAAAATCTCCATAGACTACCGTCTGTAACTGCAGTTAATAACTGGTTTGTCAAAGTTTAATGGTCTGAAGCAAAATGGTCTTCAAGCCTGTTACTTAAGCTGTCACTGCAAAAAAGCTGTATGATTCATTAAGCAAAATGAAGCATTTAGTTAACATATCATCTGTCCTTCCAATTATCCTCTAGCATTGCCACTTTCACCAAACTTAAGCCTACTGATTATATGGTTTTGTTAATAATGCATTACTTCTGGCACTGGAAATTACTGCGTGGAGGTTAGTGGTATGCACCGGTTTTCATGGGAGAAATGCAGGTGACCTACAAACAATGAGGCTTCATGCAGATGAAGTGCGTGGGAGGAAAGAGTTGGAGAAGTCCCTGCTGGGTTTGGCAGCCAGAGGAGAAGGCTGAAATGCAGCAGCTCTTTCAGGGCCTCCATTTCCCACCTGTGGGGAAGACAAAGCCTTTCTATTTCATTTTCATGGGGCTCCAAGGCACTGAGGCTGGGAAAACACGGGTTTCAGAGACCTTCCTGGTTGTTTTGGGGTTTTTTTTACATACCCTGGGGCACACGTGGCAAAAGTCAGCGGGATTCCTTGTGCCTTACCTTACCTCACCTCACCGCAGAGAAAGGGAAATTAAAGGAACTATCAGGTGGGTATAAATATCACAAAAGCCATTCAGAGAGCAGATCAGTGGGACAAAATGAAAGCTAATGCTCTATGAGCCAGCCAAATACTTATATTGGATATTGTAGGATGGATCCAGAAGTGAAAGCTAATTAGACAGGGGAATAATCTTCCATTGATCCAGAGACACACCAGCAGGTCAATTTAACAGATAAACATGCCCTGGTATAAATACATTGACTTAACTGAAGAGAAGCAGATGGTGAATCTGGCCCTGGATTTTCCTGGATTTTGTAAAGACTGCCGCACTTAATATCAGATCCTGCTGCGAGCAGCCTTCATTTCATTGGCCTTAATAAATACATAAAATCTTTTTATCTCTTCCAAAAATATGTAACCTAACTCATTAGAAACGTTTTGTGACATGACGTTAAGACACGTTAGCTATTGTTAGCCGAGCTTAAAGACCTCAGAGAACAGTTCAGACCATTAACTGATCTCTGTGTTTCTATACAGATGCAATCCTTCAATCAATATATTAAAATATTTTTATAATTTTACTTTAAAAACCACAACAATTCTTTTAAAGAGAGTTATTGTATCCCAGGTGGGTGCACCTCTGTGCATTGTGGGTCCCTGCAGTCACAGGGTGTACAAATAGGCATGAGTATGGCTGCGCTGGGGACCAAACTGAGTTCTCTTTGGGAAAACATACTCCCCTATAATTTCAGCAATCATGAAGAAGATGCAAATTACTGATGCTACACAGAGCTTCCTCCTGGCTTGATGTTGCTCTCTTTTTCTGTTCTCATTGACCTGTGAGTAGCCATGACAGTGATATGCTGGATTAGCTTCAGTTACTTCTGCTTCCTGCTGCTGCCTCTCTTCATTTAGATTCTTCTGATGCCAACTCATCCTTTGGGATTGAAAGAAACAGAAGGTTAAAAAAGAAAAACCCTGGTTATTTGGGTGTCTAGCCTTGCAGCCCCCGAAACTATGTAATTAATGTTTTCAAAGGATAGAAACAGCATTGGGAACAGCAGAGCAGGTCATAGAAGAGGCTTGCTTACACAAGCAGGGCTCTGCAGGAAGGAGCTGCACATTGAATGATTGCTCTGGCTGTGTTTCCCAGCTCCTTGGGCTCTCCTAGATCTTTTAGCAGTTTATGAAGCACAAGGTGACTTTCTTAGGCTTGTATTTTATGCACACTATATGATTTTCAAAAAGTCAAACCTGATGCAAATAGTAACCAAAATCAGCATAGTATTCTATGGAAAATTTCAGGGTTTTATTCACAACAACTTTGTTAGGAAGACTATTAAAAAAAATCATTTTCTCAAACATAATTAACTAAAGATATTTCTCTCCACTATTTGCATACAGAACTATTTTATCTCAAATTTCCACATATGTACAAAACCTATCCATCTTCCAGCAGGGCCTGAATGTAGAAAATATTAGCCTAAAAGTTTCAAAGGCACTTAAAAATGAAATAAATCAGTTCTCCACAGTATGCCAACTCCTTTGTGCCACTGATTTCATAGAAAGGTGAGATGTTCTGAGAAGTGGCTCTTTGAGCATTGCTCTATCACAAGGTGATTTTCCAGCCAAATCTGCTCTGTCACAAAGCCTCAGTGCTGTCCCTCTCAGAGCTCCTGCACAGGAAATATGGGATGGGGGTAGAAAGGTCTAGGGCCAAGCACTTTGCATTGCAGCTGTGGGAGCTCCAGGATGATATGACAGCTAGTGCTTTCAATAGAGCAGCTCAGAGACTCCCTCAGGGGAGGCCCCAAGGTGGTTTGATAAGCAAGGACATTTCCCCTCCTTATCATTCAACTAAGAGCCTAAATGGCAAAAAAACCCTACCCTAAACTCTGTCAGAGGAAGCTCGGCTGAAAACCATTATATGCCTCCAGATACAACTTTTGTTGCCACAGCTGTTTCCAATGCAATAACCCTGTTGGTAAAACATCCCCTGCCATGTACTGAGACTTGTGGGATGCATTGTGGCATCCAAAGGTGAATTCTGCCCAGATGCATGCACATAACATCCGTATAACCATGTGTTACAGCTATTTGAGGTCTGTGTGTAGGCTGTAGTCTGCAAGCCTACTCAGGAATGCAGCAAACTCCACTGCTGTTTCCGAGTCTGAAATTAGCCTGAGGGTATGATGTGAGGCTGGGCTTAGCTGTCCCAGTACTAACAATCTCTTTTCCCCATTCTGAATAAGGACTTTCCTTTGGGAGCAGGAAGAATTGTTTCTTCAGTTGCAGGAAGGAGACCTGTGCTCCAGGAAGTACATGGATCTGGGTAACTTTCTGTAGTGTTTCTTCACTGCTTATGGAAGTATTAAGATGCCTAAAATCTGCCTGCAAAGAAATCATGCTGGTGGCTGCCAATCTGCAATAGTTAATGTCAAGAAAATATTTGCACTGAAATCACAAGCTTTTCCAAGCTGCTTTTTGGGCAGCCTGAGGGGGCTGCAGTTGCTCAGTGGGTCTGAAGTCCTGCCAGGTGCCCAACAGCCCACACCCCACTGATGGGCGAGAGGCAAAGGCAACCGCGGAGCTGCAGATGCCTCGGCCCCTTGTGTTCATCAGAACTGTGGAGGTACTGGCAAAAGAAGAGGAGCCGACCCAACTTGGCAGCCAAGCCCAGCAACTGTAGATAATCAGCATGGATTTGGGTTTGTAAATATTATTGAGATGTTCCAAGGATGCAATGTGTTCCCCTGAGCCAGCCTGTTTTCCAGCCAGGTTAGCATGTGGTCTCTGTTTGCTCAGCAGAGGCAACTGGTTCCCCATGTCAGCAAGAAGCTTGCGTGAAAGAGCAACTGGTCAGATTTAATGCCTGATGCCTGGAGACAGTGAATTTTCTTCATCCTTTTGTTGGTGTTTTCCTTTACTTTCCCCACAACAAAAAGTAAATGGAAGCTGGACTGTCTGGGGAATGGGCTGCCCATCTGGCAACCGGGGTCTCCACTAGACAGTCATTCTCCAGCCCTTTAGTTTTGCATTCATCAGGCTCCTCGTGTGCACTGTGTCACTTATATACAATATTTTCCTGATGAATTAGAAGGTACCACAAATTGATTCCTTCCAGATGGCTGAATGAAACACTGTAGCTGTCTCACTCTCCCCTGGAGATCAAGGCATGCAAGTTTTTCGTTCTCATGATCTCTCTCTGGAGTTAACTTCCAATGCTTTTGTACAGTTTGCATGTAAAATTAATTTCCCTATAACTCAATTTTCATCAGCTGGCATTGAACATTAAAATCATCTTAACAACATGAGTCATGATCAGCTCAACAGCCTGTCAGGGCAGCGATGCCAAAATTACCCCTGCAGATTTCTGAGCCACCAAATCCTTTCCTTGTTTTTAACAAAATAGGCCACTTTGTGATTCTCCTTCCTTTTTAATCTTCAGGTCTCTCCATCAGCTAACAAAACCTCAGAGTACCACTGAGAGGTAGGAAAGCAGTGTCCACAGATCTTGTTGAACAGATGCAAAAGCAAACAGAGACAGTATCAACCCAAAAATGTCACATTTTTCTGCCTGAAGGGTACCTAAATAAAAGTGGCCTGGTTGTCAGGGGTGGTGAACATTCGCTCCTCCTTTTGAACTCACAGAGCAGCATCTGGCTCCATCAGTTAGGGAGACTCTTGCCAGCTCCCGTGCGCAACCATTATTTTTTCTTCCAAGAGCAGCCTGCCACTAATTAAAAGAATCTAAGAGACAGTTTTATAAATGTGTGAATCAAAAGCTTAAGGTGCAGAGATCATCTCTGTCAAACCATGAACCCCTTCTGCGTGTGTTAGAGCAAGATGTAGCCTTTAAGCATCAGATCTCTGCACCAGCATACTGCAAGCAGAGTCCCAGATTAAAAAATAATATTTTTTCCATTTCAAATTCTCTTTTCTTTGTAAAAAAGATAGTCAGGGGAATGTCACAGAAAGGCTCCTACTGAGCCATATCTGGAAGGGGGGCAGTAGAAACTATTAATACATATTGCAGATTCCACACAAATCATTAGCCAGAGCTTTTGATTACAACTTCCTTTTGTTTGTTTTCATTTGATCTGTTGGGTGCCTTGATCTGCAGGCTGACAGGAATAATTGCCATCCTCCTAGACCATTATGAGATCCCCAGTCAAAAGAGCAAAATGTAGAATCACTGCACATCCCACAGGAGATCATCTCCTTCACAAGGGAAAATAGTAATTTTTTGGTGCCTGAAAGGATAATGAAACTGCCTTCAGAGAAAAATTTATCAAAGTCATAGTCACCTCCCTTATGCTGGCACCACTCCGATTTCAGCTGATGTACCAATCTTGAATGTTTCCAAATCATTTAAGATCTCGTTTATAGCCTGGGTCTACAGATTCTCCTTTTACTTATTGTGGGCACAAAACAAAGGCAAATATTTATATATTTGCATAAATTTAGATGTCTAGTACCTGGGAATTTGTCCTACAGTTACTTTATTTAGTCTCATTTTGAGGGTCTGGCCATATATTTATAATGGTATTGTCAATAAATTTCCTTTTGCGTAACAGTATAACAATAGCTCCATGGAGTTAGACCAGATGTGCATGTAGTCAAGTATCTAAATCCCCTTGTAACCATGAGCATGTAAGGACAAAGTACAAGAAAGAAACATATCCAGAGCAGTACTTCTCCCCAGCTGCACAAATCTGGAGGCTGGGAGAAGGCTGAACCAGAGCTTGTGTCAAACAGCCCTTTACTGATCTTTGTTCCATGAACCTGACTGACTTGAAAGTGTTGATTTCCACGATTTAATTATGATTTTTGTAAAAATAATGCATCCTTTGTTACTTTTAACATGTCTGCTTGATGATCTGGACTTCATGATCTTAAAGGTCTTTTCTAACCTAAATGATTCTTCGATTCTATGATATTTTAATTAGTTCTTATACTGTTAATAATGAATGACCATTCCCTGTTTACCTTCATCACATCATGATTTTACCTATCATTGTTATACCCCTGAATCATCAATTCCCTGAGCTGGTATCCTAATTATTTAATTTCTGTTTCATACTTCTTGCTATCTTGGACCTAAGTTTCTTTCTGAGATGAAGTGGGCATACCTGAAGTAGGCATAATGGAGACTATGTATGGCCAGTACTGGGCAGACAAAGTCACTTCTACAGGGTTCTCATGTCACCTAACATGAGGGCAAAATCAAGAAGATGGGCTTTGCTGAGTCCTCTAAGATACTGTGTGTTCCTGGGGCCAGATGGCAAGCCGGTACAAAGGAGACATAACTATATGGACCACAGCTAAAACTCTCCAGAAGTCACAAAAAACACCTAAAGTTTTCCTAAGCATTGACTTCTGCAAAGCACAAAAAGTAGTGAAAACTCTTTATTTGATGAGGGCTTTTTGATGACGCAAAAGTTTTTATATCATCCTCAGGAAGGCAGAAAAAGAAAATATTCCCTACATGCTTGTTATAGAAAATCAATCTCCACCTGAAGAAATATCTCCCAGGCTCAATTATAACTTTTTGATTACTGGTATGAGTCTGGCAGACAGGAATCACTTACAAGCCTAAGGCGTAACATTAATTTCCCGTGTTAAAAACTTTTACCTGAAAACAATCCCTAAGGTTTTAAAATATATTTCCTGCTTTCAACATTCCTCTCCCCAACCCCCCCCCCAGCCCCCCCACTCCCTTATTTCCCTGTCTTTTATCTCAGAGACAATAGAAAAACAAAAACCTTGAGACTAGAATCCTTGAGTGCTGGTATTCAAAATCCCATTACAATGACATATGAAGAACATGATCAGAAATCCATGCTGCATGAGGCCAAAATCTAGTTCACTTTGTAGTGGGTACAATCTAATGCAAATGCACTGATTTATTAAGTGAGATATTGAATATTTCTGGTTGATATTACTCTGCTCTATTGACAGCAAAAAATAAAGTCATCTGGCCTGTCTTAATTCATGAAAGCTCCAGGGATGTGGTCAAGACACTCGCTAGTTTTTGATAAATGGTTATCTAGATCACTAGATAAGCGATAACAAATAAAAAGTAACATAATAAATGATTTGGAGTGTGTCCAAAGAAGGGCAACGAAGCTGATGAAGGGTCCAGAGAACAAGTCTTACGAGGAGCAGCTGAAGGAACTGTTGTCATTTAACCTGGAGAAAAGGAGGCTCAGAGGAGACCTTATTGCTCTCTACCTGAAAGGAGTTTGGAGTGAGGTGGGGGTCATTCTCTTCTCCCAAGTAACAAGTGATAGGACAAGAGACAATGGCCTCAAGTTGCACCAGAGAGGTTTAGATTGGATATTAGGAAAAACTTCTTCACTGAAAAGGTTGTTAAGCATTGGAACAGGCTGCCCAGGGAAGTGGTGGAGTCCCCATCCCTCGATGTGTTTAAAAGACGTGTAGATGAGGCACTTAGGGACATGGTTTAGTGGTGGGCTTGGCAATATTGTAGGTTAATGGTTGGACTTGATGATCGTAAAGGTATTTTCCAACCAAATGATTCTATGATTAATCATCGAAGAATTTATCCTCTCCCACCACTGACTGTAAAATACCACAGAAAACTATCTTAGACACCTAATTCAAATCTAAGTTAAAGAGAGATTATATGAATCTCTCTTAATATGCCTTACAGAGAGCATATTTGCATAAGGCAGGAGGTTCTGAGTGCTCAGCTTTAGACTGTTACAGTTATAGTTCATACCCTTCCTTGAGGTTAGTGAGAAGTGGTGTCCTATCCTGGGACCTGTCATGTGTAATATCTTTGTCCATTACCTAGAGGAAGACATGGAGTGCACCCTGATCAAGTTGGCAGATGATGCCAACCCAGGGGTACAGCTGATATATTGGAAGGCAAGGCATGCCAGAGACATTCTGAGGTCCTTTCCAACTTGAGTTATCCTGCAAGCCTACAGTTGACCTGTTTTTTTCAGAGAGCTCAGTTAAAGTCCACCTGTTTGTAAGTATTTCAAGTTTGGCACAGGAGACTTCAATCCATCCAAATCCACTACTGACTGCAGACCAGCTTGTCATGTACAAAACAGTCTCCCTCATAGCTTTGTGTGCAGGGTCTGTGTTCAGACTTCCTACTCACATGGTTAAGCTGAAACCAGTTTTGTTCCCTGTGTATTGTAATAATTGCATTTATTAAAAAGAAAGAGGCTGGGGGTTGGAAAAGTAATAGGCAATCTATGTGCAAAATAAATTCTGTTGAAAGCATTAAAGCTGTTCATTAAGCCTACACAGAGGGAATGGAAAAATGTGGCAATTTATACCAAAGGCTAAGATGAGCTTATTACTACTGATCGGCTTAAGACACCTGAAGCTGTGCAAGCAGCCAGTCTGTGCAAGTCTGAGCCCAGCAGGCTGCAGCCTCCACCACACTGGCTCCAGCCCCCACCACACTGGCTCCAGCCCCCGGGCTGGCACCCCAGGTCTCTGTGCTGCAATGGGGAGCAGGGCGAGGGCTTCCCCTGAGCTGACGGGTCTTCTGAATGGGAGGGAGACCTGGCTCCCAATCCCCATTTCTGGTTATTGCAGGGATGGAGTAATTAAATTATGCAGTTAATAAAGCTTCACCTGGCAAGAAAGGTTGAAACAAAGGGCAGCACAAAAGCTATATGCCTGTAAGACAAGTCCTCCTCCTCCTAGAGAGCTGTGCTACCACTGCCATGACTCAAACACCTCAGGACTTCTGGTGTGGAGCCCTCCTGGGACTGGCCCTCAAGCTCAGGGGCTGCTGGACACGTCTACCAGCAATCAGCCCAACAACTGCAATTGTTGCAGCTATTCACCCCATCTAGCTTCCATCCTAATTTAAGAAATAATTATCAGAAAGAAGTCGACTCCTCCAGAAGGTGAGTCAGCTCTCAGATGGGAGAGCTCAGGTCTCTCTCAACTACCAGAGATTCTTGCCCCCAGTGTGCATCCTACCCCTCGTCTCACTGGCGATATTCCCTGTTCCTGGTGATGGAGGGAAAACAAGGGCTTCCTTAGGCAGCAGCCCAACAACTATCCCTGTCTCAGGGCACCCTTTCCCACACCATGTAAAGGGTTTATTTGGAGAGGTCCTTGTGTCCAGAAGTGGCAATGGGCCAAAGGACCTCAACCACTGCATCTGTACTCTCACAAAACTGAAAAAAAAATTCTTCAGTAAATAAAAAGAATTGCAGAATCATATTGGATCTTTTAAAAACACAAATATTACCACAAAAGTCAGTGCTATGTATACTTATGGAGAAATGTAATAGCATTTAAATAATAACCAAGACACTCAAGTAACTAAAATATGATGGCAGTGACCCCAGTATAAGAACATGGAGAGACAGATTTCCATTTGAACTGACAGTATTTATGCCAAGTTTCTGTCCCACGCATTCTAAGAGAGCCAAGCAATAAATAACCTAAAAACCAATGAGATAATGGAAATGTCAAGAGGTGCTAAGCTGTAACAGAGCAGCTATTTTCTTTTAAAAATACTTGCTGGTCTGAGTCAAAAGGAAGAATGAAAATAAGTTCAACTGCAAAACCATTTTGTGGTATACATTTATACTCATTTTTTAACCCAAGCTACAGCACATCGCATGTTTCCAGAGGGTCTTTCCTCACTCAAGCAACCATTCACTCACAGGAACTCTGGCATACGAGAGGAACATCAGCTCCAAGTCTGATAGACTATCCACATGAATAAAGTTTTGCAGGATCAAGTCCTTAACAGCATTGCATTTCTTTCAGATCAAATAGATAATATAGACATTCAAGCATGAAGGAGCCTTGAATCAAACATGATGTCAATAGCACTATTATAAGTCAGTTTAAAATTGCAGCATAATCCATGAGGTTCTGCATCCTACAATAAATCTACTAAGCTTATAAAATACATAGCAGGAGACACTTGCTTCAAGAGTAGATTGGTTCAATCCATCACAGATGCAGACATATCAGGCTGATGCCTAGTAAATGCATCAAATATTTAATAAAAAAGTTTGGGAAGGAAGTATCAAATAAAAGATTTTAAAAGTAGTGAAAGATGTTCCCTTTGATTTCTGCAGCCCCTCTGCAGATTGGTGATCTCATTGCTTTCAAAGACAAAACAATGGCAGTGAAGGAAACAGAGAGTTGTGTTACCTGTCTAAGGCCAAGGAGTATTTCTTGGTGTCCTTCTCACTCACAAGGCAAGCTCTTTCAAGACCCTTTTTGGCAGCCATGAGGAAAGTCGGTGGGGTTTTGCTTGGGTTTTTTCCCCCCTTAAACTCTTTTTTCTCTGTTGGAAGTGAATGTGGGCTAGAACATCCTCTCGACATATGCAGAAGTCTCTGCCAAATATTTTTAAACAAAAAGGTTTTAATAATCTTCTCAATAAACCCACTGCGAGAGAAAGCTGCTTTCCTAGCGCTGGTGGCGTCACTAATATGCCAACCAGCAACTCACTGAGCGAGTCAGATGGGAGGTTTCGGGCCTCCCCCCCTGTTTGTGTTCCCCCCTCCACGCTGGGTGCCTGCTCTCTGGCCACGCCACGGGTGTGTGCCCTTGCGCTGCCATTGCTGGCAAAGTGCTGCACACACCCACCTGCAAGCTGGCACTCACACGGAAAGAGGGAACGAAGGGGATTAAAACAGCCTGATTTGCCTGGAAACAGTCAAACCACTGTTTATTTGCCTTTCTGCTTCCTCGACTTGGGGGGAAAGTACACCTCCCTCTCCCTGGCTCAGCACAAGCCTCTTTAATCTAAGCCATCACTCTAAAGACTTATTTCTACCCCTGGCACCTTTGCTCCTAATGGTTTGGAACAGAAGAGACTGCTTATCATTGCCATTTGCGACACAGGTTATGGAAATCTTCATTTCACCAGGAAGGACTGTGAGTTGTTCTTTCTGCTTTATTCAGTTTGTTGGTTCTGTCAACAGCCGCAGTCCCTGGAGGGGAGGAGAAGACCTCCAGCCTCACCTCTCTCACAGTCCAGTCTCAGACACGCACTTCAGTGCTAATAGGAAATTTTGCACCAGTGCCATCTGTGTTTTACTGCATTCTGAGCAGAAGCAGACAGTGATTGAGATCCCTACCTATGCATTGCCTTCACAGGAGAGATTAGAAATAGGCAGCGAACAAATGCTGGGTGCTGCGTTTAAATCCTGTAGACTTCTTTTGCCATGGGTAGCCTAATACACATATGATGAGCTGGGATCTCCCCACTCTTCCCCAAGCTCGCAAAACATATACTCTGTCTGAGACTCCCAGGAGCAGGGGGGCATATTTATACATCATATAAATGCAAAAAATTTGGTTTATGCCATCAGAGATCCACATGTTGCCTCCACATGTCAGCTGTGCAAACACTTCCCTGAATCCTGTGAGTCAAGGAGCTGATGGTATCTCAAACACCTCTGCCAGCAGCAGAAATACATTTTTTTTTTCCACAATGTGCTGTCACCTCTGCCCCTCTAAAGACCTTTTTATTCTCAAAAGCCTTTTTCCAGGTGCTTATACCCACCTATGCACCCTTATAGGGCCCCTTCATAGAAGATACAACTTTTCTGACTCGTTCATGGGTTTTCCTAGCTTCCTCTGGACTTTAAAGCTTGCTCTTTAATGGTTTTTAAAGTTACAGCCACTTACTGGACCTAACACTTAATGTGGATGGCTGGCAAGGCTTGTTTGTGAAGAGACTCACAGCCATGGATGAATAGTTTGGACTCAGACAATTTGTAGAAATCTTACAGAACAAAAGTACCACATTACCACCCCAGAAATGCCATTAAGTAGTAATTATATTCTACTGCCAAGTGGGAGGAAGGAAGGACAAGGAAGGCAGCCCTTCCAGCTGTGCACCCTGGAACCTGACACAGGCTTATAATTCATACCCAACAAGGCTTCTGCTGGCTCCCCATCCAATAAATACAACCATTATTGCAGTGTCCCTGTGTGCTTCTCAACTCATCTTTCCTTCAGAAATTACCAAACACCAACATCCTGTCACAGTCAGGGGATGCCTGAAAAATAAGCCTGGCTTGGGACCTGATTTACAACGGATCTCAGTCTTTCCAAGGTGCTAAGCCAAAGTATCAGGCCTAAGCACCCTCAATTTAAGGAAAATTTAAAATCCACCTCAGAAAATTAGAAATAAAGCCTGTTTCTGTTTCAAATCACTGGAAGCAAGCATGTAACTTTTGTTAGTGAAATAGATGAGTTTCCATCATTTTGCAAAAGGATCTTGAGCCTCAGGTGCACACCAGCAAAACAAAGCCATAGATCATTCCAGTATTTAATCTAGACCTTTGTTTTGTGTTTATTGTTGTCAGTGCTGATGGTTATGCTTCTCAGGAGATAGGCTGTGAGGCAAGATAGAAAGAAATCTCTTCAGAGCTTTCCACAAAGACTTGGGTTTCCTCCTTACACAGATTCTGAAACTCATTAAGAAAGAGACAGCAGCTGTCTGGAATTTCTGCTTCAGAGAAATTACGCAGACCATCTCAATAAATTCATCTTCAGCTTTTAATAATAATGCAGTTTGTTTCTGAGTCTACATTAAAAATGTCACATATCCAATCATACCACTTCTAATGACCCTAGTCAAGGACATTTCTCAAGATTTGCATCCGATACAGACATGTGAGGCATCACACTGACTTTTGCAAATGAAAGCTCCTTGTTATTATCATTCAAAATCTCCGTCAGTAAAAAAAGCATATCCTTGATCCCATTTCAACTTTAATCAGCCACACTTTAAATATGAAAAAAACCCCCAACCTCTCATCCTGTCATTATGGGAGTAGATACTGACAGCTTAAATGTACAGTGGGAAATTCGGTGCATCTATTAATGGAAAATGTCAGTGAAGTTGGTCAATTTTGCAAAGAGATCATCTGCAAAGTTCTCCACCTTTCTTTGGCATCAGCCCAAGTAGCTCTGTACAGTACTGCCTGCAACTTAGGGATCCAGGCATTTGTGATTTCTGAGGCTTGATTATTAAAGCTTTTGCATTCATGGTGAGAATATGCTTTTTTCACCCAGTGAAGCTCCAGTGCCTTTGACTGGAACCTCTCTAGCCATCTGTCATTTTGGGATCCAAGGCTGGGGGCAAGACAAATTGAGAGAAAAAGCACTTCCCTCTTCTTGTGAAATTTGTAGTGCAGTAACCTTTTATAAGTGACTGTCAAAAAGAAAATATCTACCCTGATTTAGAGCCAATTTAAGAATCTTTAAAAGGATGTTAATGTTCAATATTTTAAAATACTGAATTTTTAAACTTCAATATTTTTATATGGGGTTTGATGCCAATATTTCAAAAGAATGGAGACTTTTGATATCCACTGACTATATCTCTACTGAGAGGTAGAAGTCCTCTGCAGTGACTTAGATGGGTATTACAAATTACATAAAGTAGTTGGGAAGGAAAAGACTTTTTATTTTTCAGACCCTTGTCAAAGAAATTTGAGTTTACATTGGGACCGGGGATCTAGCAGGAACATAGCATGGTACATTATGTGGTGTACACCACTACCTCCAACAGCACAAATCTATGCTGCTACCAAATCAAGTGGGAATTTTTCTACAGAGGCTGGAGCCTCAGATCAGGAGTATCAGACTTCTACTCCTCAGAATGATCCAAGCTCACAGTTTCGCATAGTGAAGCAAATGGTGTGAGACAGCCCCTCCCAAGACAGGCATCTCTGGAGTAGCTCAAGACCTTGCAATGGATTGAGAGAGAGCACAGTGTGCCCGGGCTGCACAGGAGCACACTGGCAAGTATGTGAGATGTGGGAAGAATCTAGACCACAGCATGAGAGTCCTGAAGGTTACCACAAAGACAAGCCTTGCACAGCTACAAACTTCATATGGCCTGTGTCAGGCCTCTTGAAGATTTTCTTTCTTCGAGGTGTGATATGAATATGGATCTAGTCTATGTGATCACAGAAAAAGCAAGGTTTAGCACCTTTTGTCCATTTTTATCTTATTTATTCAAAATTTTTGTTTATCATATTTTCTTAGGGCCAGGATTTCAGAAGTGCTCTGAATCAGCTTCCCAGTATCTCAGCTCTCAGGGTTGAATCCATATTGTCCAAAAAAATCCGTCTCTCATTAACTTCCTTGGAAGGACTAAACCTTCAGAAGTAAGTAATGCCAAGAAATGTTATTTTGATACAGCTGCTTTACTTTTTGGAGAGCCTGGCAAGCTACTTTAGTGTTCTAGGCTGTAGCTTAAAAGAAAAAGATAGTACAGTTGAAAAACAAATGCTAATGACTTCTCAAATGTTATTGTCAAAGAGTGTGTCAGCTTTTGTTACAAAAATATATTATTATCTTTCTCTGAACACTCAGTGTTTTTCTGTCTCATTTCCATTACTATTACAAAGGACTTCTGCTTGTTTTTGTTTTTATGATGTCTGGAGTTGGTTGGGGAATTAAGCCTGTAATTGCATTGCTAACAAGTATTTCTTAGATACATTTATTTTTCCTTGGGGAAAGAGACTGCTAGGAAGAGAGCACACATATTTTGGCAGCAAAAGAGACAGCTATGACATTTGGTTCCTAAGTTGCTACCTGGGTATCATTTTAATTGTTTTCTTCTACTAATAAAATATAGTAACTTTACAACATTAGTTCCTTTATTACACTTCCAACATACATTTCATTGTCATGTTCTTCTCAAGTATATTTGGGTCATGAAGATACTTTACAATGTATATTGAGAGCCAGTTTGTTAAAGACACCAGGAGTTCTGCATTATTTCTCACCGGTGCAAAACTAATTGGTTTTTCTCAGCTACTGCATATATATTTATTTTCTATTTTATCATCCCTATAATTGCAGTTTGAATTAGGAAAAGGACAGAGTAACCTGCAGAAAGTATTTTCAGAGACATCCTGTGTAAGGGCTTCCCAGCAACTAGTATGTCTCGAGCTTGTTGAACTGCAGTTGGTGTTCAAACAGTGCTGGTGTCTGTCTCGCCTGTGCCGTGCAGCCACTGGCCATTGCTCAAGCACTTTTTCTTTCCTGCAGGACCTCTAAACCTTTCTCTGCAGTAATATGTAATATTACTGGGACATAGGAGACCAGAACTCACAATTCAAATGATCACGAACAGTGAGAGTCTGAAAAAGGGAGCTGTTTTTATTTACTCCCTTTCCAGTTCCTGCGTATGTACAATGTGCTCAGGTACCAGTGCTGGGCACATCCCAGCTGAAGTGTGAGGGCTCCCCAGTCACACCAGCACACCTCTGTCACTATGCAGGGGTGGCATGCCAAAAACTTCTCGGTGAAACGCAGCCCACATTGCTCTTGTCTCCCAGAAACTGTTAACCTGAGTAAGATTTTCTCTGCAGCCACATATTTTCTCTCTCCTTTCTGCTAAAGAAAAACTGTAAAGTTCAGTGTAAGTCCAGGGCTGGGACTTCAAAGACTGTCACGCTGGCACTGTATGATGGCATGCAGCAATGTACCCACGGAAGGGATCTAAAGGGCCACACCAGCTGTGTTCCAAAGCAGACAATACCACAGGATCCTGGATGTAGCATCTCAGAGGTGCAGCACATTGTGACCCCCAGGCAGTGCCCACCTGGACTCCCAGCCAACATGAAGAGACAGTGACCTTGTAGCCTGAAGCTCTATCTATGGAAATAGTTGAAAGGCTTCTGGTTTAGGGAACCAAGCACACTAGATAAGCTATAATTTCAATGGCATTTTCCACATATGCACTCCTTTGAGCTGCCTACCGTAATCCTGTTTCCTGCTTGGGTTCTCTGGATACCTTTTATATGGTGAATATACAGCATCTGGAAATTAAATGAAGAGATAAATAATGGCTCTCTTGTGTACAGAGCACAGTAAAAATTACACAGTGAGTTTTTATAACTTTTTTAATATAATAACGTTTAAGAGACTGAATGCTGGTTTTATGATATAAGATTTCCAGATTGCTCCCAAGTCAGCAACAAGCTATTCATAATCTTTTATTATAGCATTGTCATGATGACTGTAATCAAGTCCCTGAGCTACCTGATGATACCAGGGGTATCATAAAACTGGTAAATACTGATAAGTTTGCATTTAATATGACATTTAAAGAGCCTAGCTCTTGTTTTTCCTAATATTAGATGCCTGATGATAATTTTGATGCAGTTTCTGCTTTTTAAAGTATGTGAGTTTTGTAGATATCTTTATGATAACAACACACGAGCTGATTTGGTAAAATAAGAGTTAGTGTTCTTACTATAAAAAAACTTCTTTACCAGCCTTCCTCCACACTCCCCCATTGTCTAGAGTTTTCAAATACCAATTAAAAATTTGATCTAAGCAAAATCTGTCAGGAAAGCATCTAAGTAAGAACACGCTGATTATTACAAAGGTTGGTGGCACTCTCCTGCTAGGCTTTTTCCTGCTTATAAATACCAGTACATTGCAATGTCAGCTGGACCCCAATTCCCGTAGAGCATCTGTGCTAACCTCACACCAAGGGGTGAATCAGAGGGTTTGCTTTGATGCCCTGTTCTGTGTTTTCCTAACATTTGAGGTGCCATCCATAAAAACAGGCCTTCTGTTGGGGTTTGCACACATCAATAAATGAAGTACTTGCTTGAGATCATCTGTGTGCTAGTGCTACACAGACAAGAGCATATCACAGCCATGAGATTTGCATTTAGAAAATGTAAAGCTTCGTCACTGTCACTTGCTAGCACCAAAATCAGAACAACTCTTCCCTCTTTTCAGCCCCGTGGCTGGACTGCCCATTCCTGTACAGCTTACACACACTTTTCTAGCCTCCTCGTAAAAGACTGCAGTGATGGATATTCCTCACGCAGTCTACTTCTGTGCTTAATTACTCTTGCTATTAGAAAGCTTTTTCTAATGCTTAATTTAAACCTCACTGTAACATAAGCCATTATTTCATGATGGAGAATTAATTCCTTCCCTCTCTCTATAAGCCTTTTATATTAGAAGCCACAGTTGCACGTCTCTGTTCTTTTCCTTTTAGCAAATGGTTCCAGTTCCTTTGGGCCGTGGCCTTTCCCCTGGATGCTCACCAGAGGCTGCATCATTTCTGTGCCACGGCAGCAGGGCACATGCTCCAGCTGCCATGCGTCACATAGACAAAATCCTGCATGTACATCTCATTACAATAGATACTTCTCTGGAAACAATATTATGCTACTGACTTTGGTTCACCTTGTGATTTACTAAGTACCCTCCTCCCTCCAGCCAAACCTTCTCCTGTTATACTGGCGCTTACCCCGCTGTGGCTATTGCATATTTGAGTAGGTGATTATCGCTACCTGTGTATAAACACCTTTCATTTGGTCTGATTGAATTGCATCTTATTTTTTTATTTAAATAATTTATTCAATTTGCCAAAAGTATTCTGAATTCTAATCCTATTTTTCAGTCCTCCAGGTAACCCTTTCCAGATTGGGGTCATCTGAAAAATTAATAGACATATTCTCTATGCCTCTGTCCATAGCAATAATGAAAATACTGAATAATGTTGGTGAAGGACAGATCACAATGAAGCCTCGACTTAATGAATTGAAGTGCATCAAAGCACACAATTTGCCATTGATATAGCATTAAACTCAAAGACGTGGATATTTACCTACACTTCCTGTGATCACCATGGCGATGCTGGAATATGGTAATAAACAGCTGCAAGTCTGGCAGAAGCAATGATAGCACAGTGAAAAACTTTGCAAGTTATCCTGATTTTCTACCAGGAGTATAAATGCTTAGTGGAATCATCCTTTGAGCATAGCCTGGTGACCTGGAACAAGTCCTCAGGATTTCCTTTAACACCTGTGCCCACGAACATGAGGAGATGTTGGTCTGTATCTCTTATTTTTCTGAAAATTTGCCCTTCACATTTTCCAGATGGAAAGATGTAGGTCAAGACCTCGAGAATGGATTAATTGTGGGGATTCGGTGGCTGCAGCTCCACACCAGTAACCTGAAGGCTCTTGCTTGCATGGCTCTGCAGGGTCCCCTTTATATCAGGCTTCCTTTTGCCCTGAAACTCACAGGATCCATCATCTTTTCTACAGGACCTGCAGCAAGGTTTATTTGTTTCAAAATAATTATACTTTAAACTGACATTAAAGGAAAACTCCATCTTTCCTATGAATTTAAGAACCTTTTCTGTTGAAAGAAGTGGGGGGGAAAAGAAAAGAAAGAAAAATTGCTAAGAAAACCACATCTGTTAATGTTGCAAGGTTATTTTTCTCTGGAAAATAAATATTTTAGAAAAAAAATTCAAATATTTCTATTCAATGTCATGTCATCTGCCTCTGAAATGCCTCTAATGATCTTTACTGTGGCAGTCCTTGATCAGTCGACAGCATATAATGGCTTAATACATGAATTGAAGCAGTATCAAAATCAAAGAGCAACCATCTTTGAAGGCAAAATGTCCTAAGAAAGGCATCAATCGATGGGAGTGAGTTCAGCTAAGGACTGTTGAGATGCTCAGGGTAGAATCACTTGCCCTGTGAGGAGGGGCTAGGGAGCTGAGCTGGTTCAACCTGGAGAAGAGACAGCTTTTGGGGGGACCTAACAGCTGTCTCCGGTGTCCATGAGGAGATCATAGAGGAGATGGAGTCAGAGTCTTCACAGCTGTGCCTGGTGGGGGAATGAGAGACAATAAGGAAAAAACAGAAAAAAAAGATAAATTCAAGCTGGATATGAGGAGAATCTTCTTCCCCCATGAGGACAGTTGGGCACTAGAGCAGGCTGCCCAGCAAGTTTGAACCATTTCCATCCTGGCAGCATTTCAACCCCCAACTGGATACATCCCTGAGCAGCCTGTCTGACCTCAGAGCTGACCCTGCGTTGAGCAGGAGGCTGGGCTAGAGATGTCCTAAGGTCCCTTCCAGGGATTTTCCAAGACCCTGTGATTCGTATACTGACCAGGACAGGCCATGTCAGTGATTGTGTCTTCCACTTTGAATCTACTCATGTCTGTATCTCTGGATCACACATGTAGTCACATGCATTACTCTGAGGTTTTCATGATGTAAATAAGCTGAACAGCACCTATGTCACCCAGTGGCAAAACACCGGTTGTAAGGCAGAAGTAAACAGAAAGACATATGTCATGCAGTCTGAGGAAACATCTGGAATTAAAATAATTGTTGTGCTGGAACACAGCATTCATTCAGGAAGAGCCATAGTTAGGTAGAAACAGTCGTAACACCATTTTTCTAGCAACAAATCTACAGTAGTTTTTCACCACAGATTTTCAGCTTAAAACTTTCAAGTGCAGTGGAAGATGATTTATCTGTTCTACATGGTACAGTTCAAATGTTCTGTGATAAAAATGAGCTATTGATCTCAGGAGATTCTAATTTAGATCAGTTCACTTAAAAAGAGTAATAAACTGTAACAGTCTGGGAAGCTTATGTTTCGAATGACTTATCAAGGAGTTAAAAAATTTAGTAACCTGAGCCAGCAATAACTTTAACAGTAGCCAGAGACCCAGATTTTAATGAGCCAAACTTTTTTGAACTATTCACACAAGTGTGTGGATAACAGCTCTTTCTATTACACTGATGTCCAGAAAAATGCTCATTTGTATTAGATCTTATGAAAATAAATACAAAGTAAAAGACATTCTTGAGGGCTCAAAATATAACTTTAGCAGTGATGGTGAGTAATGTTTTTTTGGGCACAATGCGTTGTGAACAAAGTATAAGGAGATCAGCCCTATTTTCCTTTACATTTTCCATTGCTGAAACTTCAGGTTTTGCCAAAGATTGGGGAGATTTCTAGAAAAAGTTTGATTAATGTTTTATTGCTGAAAATCTGACTAAATGGGTATTTTGGCCATTCAGTTCCCCACAACCACAGTTTGGTTTTAACTGCCTAGCCTGTTTTTTTAATGAAGTTTATGAAATAATCATGAATTGAGTGGATTAAAACACTACAAAGGTGAATGCACAAATTGTTGTAGGATTGTACTCAATTTTCAATAACTCAGAACAGGCAGTGTCCTGCACAATTAGGTGTACTGGCTGATATCCCCATTAACAACCTGGATAATGGAAAAGCACCGACATCCTCAAATGTGAAAATAATGAGCAAACAGGGACTGAAAACACTTGAGGAGGGTTAGAATTTAAAATAATATATTGGAGAAATGATCAGAAGTCAGGAAGATGAAGCGCAGCATAGATAAGTGCAAGAAGTGCTACCCTTAGAATGAGGGACAAATTGAAAAAGGAAAAAGAACTGTGCAGCAATGTGGCAGAAAAGATGATTGTAGTGAATCATAGTCTAAACATGATATAACTGATGTCATGCTGGTGCCAAAAAGTTAGCTTCTATCCTGGAGAACGTATAGTAGTTCTCCTCTCATCAGCACTTTTAAAGCTTGACAAGGATTGCCATGTCCTGGTTTTGATGTTACATATCCACAGAGATTAGGACCCTCTGCTTGATGTTAAGAAAAGTGGCACTTTTTGTATGGGGTGACTGAAATAAAATGGGGTTCACTTAGCTCAGCAGACTGGTGGGAAGGCAGAAGAAAGGTGATATTTCAGAGATTATACAGAGGGACAGAGGACAAGAAGGACAAGCAGAAGATTAGGATGATTTGTAACAAAAGAGAAAGCTGGGCAAGGAAACTGTCTAGTTAGAAGAACAGTTAATCAATGGAACAAGTAACCAAGGGCACAAAATCTCTGTAACAGTTTTGAGAAATTGCTCCTCCAAAATGCGCTCTACAGAGGAAGCCATGAGTTCCTAGCTTTTAAGTAGACTCCTAGTAGTAGGTAAGAGGAGTCCCAAGCAAGATGGCAGAGGAGATTGCAGAAGGTCTTACAAAAAGTTACAAGTATTAAGGACCCATGTTTAACTATCCATTAAAAGATTTCATTCAATTCTCCCTCTCAGGAAACTGTCTAAACACCATCTATAAGATGGCAGAAGATCTTTGTTACAGACATCCCACTTCCAGTAAAATAATAAAATATGCATGAACACAAGAGCTGATGTCCCAAACAGGAGTTTCAGGATTAAGGTACAGTGCCTATTTGCTCTCTATATCATAGGAGGGCTCCTTCAGTGGAGGCAAAATTATGTCTCTTTTCTGTGCGTTGAGTGCGTCAGGGGCTGCTGCTATTCACGTTCCTTCCATGCCCAAAGAGCACTGCACCACTAGTACACTAGTTGTATGGACACTCACAGACCAAGTATGTGTTTAAAATAAGTAGATTTGAGGGATTGTTTCCATAGGGTAATGGCCCAATCCCTCAAACAGCATGGTTGGTTACTATCCAGAAGGTGATGGGAGTCTCTGTTGTGAGTGTCCTTGCAGCAGCATCTGCAGCTGGCCCTGATGAGACTCCCCAAACCTCTGCTCACTTGTCATGATCCAGATGGGCCATGGTGCTGCATGACCACTCTAGCACATGCATGGACTGTTTCTACTGATAGTGTTAAATTATGCACAAAACATCCAACTATCTTGACAGTGTACACAGGCTGTGCTATGTGCCCATTTCTGTGTCTTGGCAAGAACAGTTTCCATCCTTTACCAGTATCTTACTGAAGTGCAGGCTGGTCAGTTCTGTAGCAGGAACTGCCTGGGTGAGTCTCTTGAATGACCAGGTTCTTGGCCAGGTTAACCAACACATCGAATACATAAACAGTGTTCATCCATCAGTATATCCAGGCACAGCAGGAGTTGCCCAAAGGAATCTCCAGGCCTGTCTGAAGCCTGGAGGTCTCCTGGGTGCTGAGGCAATCACCCTGTCACAAGGCAGTCTCTTTTGGGCAGATCCCTTGTTTCATGTATGCAGAGAGAGCTCTGCATATATGGAGCTCTGGGAATTAAGAATGCTTGGTGCACACCCAAGCACAACCCTGATCCCCAGCCACACCACAGTTACAACTGTAGGAAAACCTGAATTTCAAGCTTAGATCTCACTTATAACTGAAATTCCATGGCTTTTGCCCACACACATTCACAGAGCAAAGGATACACGCTGAGCTCCAGAGTGGAGCCCTGTCTCTGCTGAGCATCCTCTGCACCAGTTGTCACCTTTTTAGTTTCCATGGCAGTGCTTTTACTCTTTCCTAAAAGAAGCATCCTCTGTGCTTTCACCACTTGTCATTATAGAACTGAAGCTCTTTGTTAAAAGCTTCGCTTGTGGGACAAATTTAGAAGCTGATAAGTCTGATGAGATAGCGAATTAATAATGGCCTGCCTGCATCAGGCAGTAATAGAGATGTTGTAGTTTAAATAACTCTTTCAGGGTTGGTGGGTAAGACTTTTCATCTTCTATATGCAAACTAAACTCCCTGACCTAAGAGCAATGGCTGTCTGCAGTAAGCACAAAGCCCTGCTTGTATTTAATTCTAATACGCATTTCCCAGACTGGGGAAATGTACATTTTACTACATCCATGGAGGTTCTTTCCCTGTGATTTTTCCTACATATTTAGTGTAGAGAATACAATAATGGTGCAAATTTCAGTTCAAAACATTGCAGCTTCCACTTTGCAACTCTACCAGGTTCATGAGACCTTTGATACTTCCCTTAGCACCACCTGCAAAATTAAGTTATATTAATTTATTCATTTACACATTAAATGATTATACATTGTGACTGGTAGTTTCAAAATAAATGGCCACATTGTATTTTGGAGGTTTTTATGGGGAAATAGTAAGATGAAAGCTATTTCAAGGTGAGGGAGAGAAGAAAAGTTTCTATTGTATAAGCAAATATAGAAATGTCTACTCCAGGGACATAATGATAGATTTGGGGGTCTGTGATCACCTTCCTCTTCCACTTCTTGACTATACACAGAGTGGAAGCCGTGAATGAAGGAAAGAATCCACACTTAGGAAAATTCAGAGAATCAAAGATCAAGTAATGCTCTGCTTTGAACACAAAATAAGCCATAGCTAATTTCTTCATTATTTTTTCCTAGTTAGACAGCAAACTAAATAATAGCTATGGCTTCCCTGGAATTAATTTTTCCTTACAAATAAGAATACAACTCCCCATCACTATAGTGTGAACCTTCTAAGAGTTTGAGGCCAGATATCACATCATTAAGGACATCAGTGACAGCTCTTCTGAAGAGATAAAATTCCCAGAGGAATTAATTCCATATGTATCCACTAGGAAACACAAGGAGACAAGGGTGTATGGCTAAGAACTTTACAAACTGGAATATAGTAGGGATAGTCCATGGGGATGAATTTCTTAATATTTCACTTTCTCTAGCTATAAAGGCAGAATAATGGTACTGGTCTTCTCTGGAAAACATTTTGAGATAAAAGGAACCTGATAGCATTGTAGGAGAAAAACCAATTGGGAATCATGAAGTTGCCATAAGTGGATAATCTGTCAATACAAATATCCATTGACTGCTGAGAAGCTGTTTTAAAATAAATGGAAATAATGCATTTTTGCAGTATTTTAAAGAAAAAAAATCTCCCTTTTTACTGAACAGCCATACTCTTTGTATGAGCCATGGGAATTTCTACAGCTTTCAGCATCACAGCGTCTGAATGAAGGATTATATTTATAGTCACAAACACAAAGGGCTCCACAAACATTACTCAGCTGCAGTCAGGACTTCTCAGACATCACCAGAAGGGAGCTCCAAAGCCCACGGAAAAAGAGTATACTCATTCCAGCTACTCCTGTGGCCTCCACATCAGATTAGAGGGGCACAGACTGCTTGAGCTGAAGCAGATCCCCCTTCCGCTACATCATTGTTTGACCCCCACATTGATTCGACAGTACTTTACGCCTCGCATGATGCTATTAATAAAAAAATCTGTATATAAGACTTGTGTAGCACTACAGCCACAATGTATGGCTGATAGATGCTTATAGTTCCAATAAGGATGGCTAGAGAAACTGGTTAATAACCTGCATGAAAGCACTTGAAAGTAATAATGTGCCTGTAGCCACACAACTATCTGCCTTGCAGCCCATCGGGGTGGTCACAATAGAAGGACTGGGAACTAAATAAACACAGACACTGAAATGTTAGTCTTTTTAAGCTATATTCATTGGCAGTCACTTTTGTGGATTTTCAAAGTATTATGGATGCTAGGTTTAAAAATCCAGCATCTTTTCTGCACATGTAAAACTGTTAGATTTTTGTAAGTGCAAAAAAGCACCAGTGTTGATATTTACATAGAAGAAAAAAGCTGTGTTGTTTTCCCAAGCAATCAGATTTTCAGAGCAGAAATAACTATCCCATGGGTACCAACCAGATTTCCAGCTTTCAGGAGGATTTTGACCACCTCATCTGTGCAGGGTATGTGCAGGAGCTCTTACAGCTGGGTGTCGAAATCAGCCTGAATTATTGCAAATAGGCAGGGACTCAAATTCAGTACAGAGTTTATCTGAACTATGATATGCTGGAGTAGATAGCCTGTCCCACCTCCTGCAGCTCCCACCTGCTTGCTTTTGTGAGCTATGTCAGCATTGCTCTCTGTTACTTGCTTTGCTCTATTTTGTGAAATAGCATTTCCTCTGTGCCTTGCTTTCCCTCTGTAGACCAAATTTTACTCATACTAACAAAATGCTATTTGCTTGACATCAGTGCAGGAACACAGGTGCAAGCAGAAACTGGCTGTGTTTATACTCACTCTCTGCTCACTCTCTGCTGTACTATTTTGACTTCACAAAGGAACTTGGGAAAAGACTAGGCAGTCTATCAGCTATTACCTTATAGACTATTTCACACTTCATATGCCTTTCTCTACTTTCAGAACTGTGTTGCTCAAAAAGGCTTGTCAAATTTTAGTGACTTCTATAGCTTGTGCTCATGCTGCCTGCATTAGTTCACTGAGTATGGATTTCCGATATCTCTTTAACATTCTTATAGTTTGTACAATTATGCTTGTCTTCTACCATCATCTGAAATAGCAAGATGTCAATTTTATTTTCTCCTAATTGCTGCTAATGACTTTTTGATGCAAGCAGTTGCTTTCTGTCTCTTATTGTCTTGGAGGTGTTTATGTAAGGGTCTTTAATGCAGTATTTCCTGGTAAGAGCTAGATATAATTTTCTTGATTCTACTTCAGTCCAGATCTCCTGGAGAGATGAGTGGAGATCAAAATACTTAGAATACTGAGGATAAGATTGTAAAGCTATGGAAGCACCTGAAAATGTACAGAGCTGACAAGTGACAGTAAAAAATGGCCAGGCATCTAAGCTAAACTGAAATCAGTGACAATAATCTGTGAAATAGATAGCAAATGAAAACAGAAAGTGTCAGAGCACAAACCAGATACGTGTTCATTGTAGGCTTTTAATTTTCATACTTAAATGTGCAAGTAATGAAAAATGGGAATTACTGTCCCAAGAGGGCAAAATAAGGACAATTTTAAAAATGAAATTTCAGAATTATAATAATCAAATTTGTGCAGGAAACACTTTTACCATCCTGCACAAACAGACATTTCAGACATTTTTCATATTCTGTAAAGCAACAACAGAAAGACTGAAATATTTTTTTCCAAATAACCACATAGGTCCATTTCCTTAGTGTATTTCTGTTCATAGTAAGTGTGTCAATATTGAATGTGCTAAAAACATGTTACACAAATAATATATGCTACTCTATGCTTATGACATTCACTGTTGGACTCAATAACAGCATTATAAATGAGACCCAATTTCATAACCACACATGGCTCCTGTTGTACTGCACAGCTCCAATGACTTTACACAATTCTCCATCAGATCAGATAAAGCAAGAATTGGGTCTGTGATATCTAAAGCCATTCCTAATCAGGTCACTGACCTGGTGATTTGGAGAAGTCTGTTATCTTTCACAGAAGCAAGTTCCTCAGTAGCAGCTCTACAGAAATTTCCGCAGCTTCTCACTACTTGCCCCCAGTCTTGCTGCTGGTGCAATTAGCTGAGCGGGAGGTCCTAATTGCAGGATTATGTCTTGGAAAACTATGATCAGACTTCTGGAAGACCCAGCACATCACCACAGAAAATCTCACTTAGACTACCATGGGAAGAATGAATACAGAAAGCAAAGCAAGAATCTGAGGCACTCTGAATTAACGCTTGGCTGGCCACGCACAACAGGGAAAATTCTAGGTTCTTGTTCTGGACTGAAAATATTCTGTGATAATTATTGTGATAAATGCAAAGATGACAGGTGAGATAGGGCACGATTTTCTGCTCTTAAAAGGGAAGAGTGTGTCTTCTGCTTCCAGGATTGTACTCCTTAGGAAGGAACTATTTTTTGATATTTCATGTAATTGGTATGGCACTGGCTTGGAAAACTTTTTCTAAAAAGTTATCTATGCTTCTAAAGAACAGTGCTAAAAGTAGATATTAAACAAGTTAAACTCAGTGAGTGGTTAAGAAAGAAAGTGGGTTTTTGGCATGCATGGTTAGCACTTTTTTTGTTGATTTTCTAAACTACTCAATTTTACACCTATTGGGATTAGTGTCAGCAATTCAGCACCCCACACGACACACCTTTAATGCAGAATTTGTATTTTAGTAAATTCCAGTTTCATTTTTAGTTTCTAGATGATATTTTTTTAACTTTCATATTTCATTAAGTAAAAATCCTGACAACAACTGTTTTTTCAAGTTTTATTTAATGTTTTAATGCTGGTTTAAACAAGGACAGTAGTGGCATCTGTCAGAGAGATGCTGCCAATAAAATTCTGCGCATTTTGTGCAGCAGAGACTATAAAAGAACATCTCTTACTATAATGTCATTCAGAAACATGGTTGTAAGAGAGGCTCATATCTTCCTGTTTGCTCTCACCTTGAGATTTATCATAATGGAAGTTCATGTCATAAAACAATTCAAGGTTGTTTTCTTCTAAGCACCTTGAGCAAATTGTATTGAGCAACAGGAGAGAATTGTTTCTAGTACTCTAAGATACTGGAAGGTGAATTTTGCAAGCATTTCAAATATTCTACCTGTGGTGGGTTTACCCTGGCTGGGTGCCCGGTGCCCACCCCTAGTCCCTCTATCNGCTCAGACAGACCCACTACACTACCATTCCGTATTGTCCCTTTCTGTCAAGCATATGGTAGATATTCCTGATTGAAACAGAAGGGCACAATCAAGTTCACATTATTTTTAATGCAGTGATTGGTGCTTAAGCCAATTGTGTTAATAAAAGAACAGGACAGCTCTGAAAAAAAACGTAATCATTTCTGGACTACAGCTGCTCACTGACATAAGTCTGAGAATTTTCATAGAGGAGGCTGTATTTAATCTCCAACAGTAGAAGGTATAAAGAGAAGGTTGTCCTTTCATAGTCACCTTTATTATAGACATAGCATCCACTGAAATGTTCAGAGGGAGACTAGTATAGGCTAGTATTTGTATCGGTTGTTGAGTTGCTGGCAAAGGCCCACAACACAGAGGTTTCACATGTCCTATCCTCCATTTCCGATTTCATCCTTTGTTATAGCAAAGACTTCGTGGGTCAGTCTCTATTTGGGTTAAAGACATCTAAAACCAGTTGTTTGCAAGTATCTATATGGGATCTTTGTGCCTGAACTATATAGTCAGTACCCTCTGTGTAGTTTAGGGTGATGCAGCTGCCAACATGGTGAGTGCTGAATCTCTCTACTGACTCTATGTCCCTCCACCTAATAATAATTAGGATTCCACTTAGTTAGTAAACATAGGTGTCCAGTGCCATTTGAGATGACCTAAGACACAGAGCTGGCAGATACAGCACAAGACCTACAGGAAACCCATGCTATTCTTGTAGCTGAAGGCCAAATAAACATCTCAAAGGGATCAAAAAGGCATCTTTAAAAGCATAGGCAAGTATGTTTAGGCACCTGAATCAAATGTTTACATTTAGACAACTTAATTTAAGTGTCTCAGTCTTGATCTGAATGCTTGTACTGCATACAAAGGATTTTCTTTTATCTGAATTACCTTTAATTGCTGAAGAAGTCTGCAAGAGGGAGGTAAGGACTACCCTTGTAGCACCAGATTATAGGGAGGATTTTTGTGAATACTAAATCCCACGTTGAAAGTACTGCTGTTAAGCTTAAGTGACTAAAGAAATCCAGTCACAGAACTGGGAATTAGAGTGGCAATACACAGTTTCATCTGCTCATGCAAAGACAGGATGTTGACTGTTTCTGTGAAATCAGGGATTAGATAAGAGATCAATGCCACAATTAAACAGCCTTAGTAATTTTAAAAAAAATTAGATGAGTCAATATGTGGGAAAACATGTTTCCAGACCACCTTTAGCAAAATGTTTTTAACATAATAATTAACAGCTAACAACCCACACATTCTTAGTGAATAAAGGTTTATGGGAGCAAGACAAATAAAAATAGGGAATGTCTATTCAAATTCCAAACAACCATGGGCTCCCTTTTCCCATAGGAATGGAGAGATAATTAGCATCTCTGAAAATTAGTTCATTGATTTTGATGGCTACATATGGATTCAAGTACTTCACTTCAGCCTAAATTGAATATTTAGTTATTTTTAGTGGTTTTCATAAAATACTACCATGGAAATAGAAGAAAGTCATGTCTGGGATTCATGGAAGTGGCAAGATAGATAATTACTCTGATTAATAAACATTTTGGCAGTACATTTCAGTACTTAACCTCTACTGGGTCATGGCTCAGACAAGGAAATGCAATGTATTTGTTGAATTATTATACCATTCTTACTGCTTTAACAGTAACTTCTCATCTTTAGATTGATTTCTTTTTCTGAGCTCTGTTGTAAATCTTGGTAACTCCTCAAAGTTGATGGAGTCCCCAGTTTCAGCCTGGTTGTGGTTACAGACTTCAGCCAGGCTCTTTTCTCCATCAGAGCTGAGAAGTTGCAGTCAACCAGCTCTCCATTGGCATGGGTCGTTGAGGTTGTCTTGCCCAAGTCAGAATTCATACGAGTGACTTCAACTTTCTCTATCAGTAAAAGAAAAAGGAAGACAAAAACTGCTTCCTTTACCTTAACTTGCTGCTTCATCTCTTTCCCAAGAGCAGCCACAGGAAGAACAGCTGAAGTCTCCCCACTCTTTCCTCTCAGGAGGCTTTTGTGGTAGGAGCATTGAAACCAGTATCTCAGCAGACATCTGTCTCAGTGTATGAATGAATTTCCAGAAGAAATGACTCTGAGCCTCCTATGCAAGCATATTTTCTCTTCAATGTAGTGGTGAGTCAATTAGGCAATGTGTGCTTAAAGCATTCTGGGTTTGGTAAGTAACAAATCTCCAGTGGGACCCATGGTTGCTCCATGAATCCTGAAAAGTAAGGTCATCAAATCCACTGCCTTCTCTTCCACCTCCAGAAGACAGAGAGTAGCCAAAGGGATGGGAAACATGTCATGTAGGGGTGTGCAGTGTATTTTCAGGTGATGCTCACAAGTCTCTTGGCCATGGTATGACTGATGTAAGCTTCGCACCATTTTGTGGAGCTCTTTGGTTGTCTGAGGACCACTGTCTGCCCTACATTGTACATATTGATGGGGATGTGGTGAAGCTGCTTCATGCTCCTGCTTAGGTCTAAGCCTTTCAATAGTATGGGTTTGAAACTTCAGTCATTTTCAGAAGCCCGAGGGACAGGCAGGCTCAGTGCAGTTTTGATATCAGACCTTAGGAGGAAAGTTGATTCTGCTGTGTGAGGGGTTTGTGAACCATTTTAAATAAGTAGCCAGATATATTCCTGTCTTCCTGAACCTGAATAATGACATCAGAAGAAAGTGCGTATTGGAAGTATGCTTGAAAGACAAGTTTTCTAAAACTCTCACAGAAAACAGTCCATAAGGAATTCTGAAAGTTAAAAAGAATACTAAGGGAAACTGTAGTAAGGATTTGACCTGGAGAGAGAGAATGAAAGAAGGTGAAATCACTTAGCTTTTGAAAGCCGAAGAACATTGCAGAATGGTTCAAAGTATCTATAAGAGAAAGATACCAAATAATAGCAAGATTTCTAAAGAAATAGCAGGTCATTCCTTAACAACACTATCAAATGGCAGGAGGCTGAAGTTTGAAAATAAATTGAAGAATTAATTAAAACCCCAGTTAAAATAATAGAAAATAGAGCAATTCCATTTGTTTTCTAAATAAATGACTTTTCAAATAAAAAGTCTTCTCTGTGGAAACGTTAATGTTTTCTATCAAAAGTCATCTAATGCTCCAAATACCCAATTTCCAGTCAAAGACTAATTTTCAGCCCAAATATGCTGTTCAATGCCTTTGTGGTTCAATTCACTACCATGTTGCCCTGTTGTCATGAAGATTACGACTCTCATTACACTCCTTTGCATAAAGGTCTCATGATGTCTAGAGTTTCTCAATAAAAAGGGAGAAATGAGCGTGAACAAGAAAGATGTAAATTAGGCAGATTTGATTATGGTGAGTTTGAGCAAATCACACCTCCTATTTTGGGATTTGCTTTCAGAAGCATTTGAGAAGAAATTACACTGATTTCAGGATTCAAAATAATTAAAGAGGAGGGAACCATTTTCTAAACAGTTGTAGTTAGTACATGCTGTGATTAAGCACTTGTTGCTCAGACCCTTCTCAATCAAGACCTGTTATCTTTTTTAAATACATACTTCAGTTAAGAAACAAACTTGTGTTTCTTGCATATATACGAAATTCTGGCTGAAACTATTAACATGTTCTTGAAAACTAGGCAAGTAGTCCACCTGGCCTTCCTTTAATTAAACTATAAAAATATCAGGAAACAATGTAAAGTAGATTGTAGTGCCTAAATAGAAAACTACTGCAGAACCGACTGGATTTTTTTTTAAATCTACTTATCCATGCCAACTTTTCTGTCAAACATGCTTCAGTGAATATAATAAAAGAAATGTGTATGTTTGATGCTATTTAAGAAAGGAAGAAACAAAAAGAGTGTGAAGACAGGTCAGTTGAACGTTATGGAGTATAAGTCAATTTGCCAAATGGAAAAGAAAGAAGAAGAAGAGGGGAAGG
>VYZX01000915.1:51300-99304 GCA_013401335.1 Brachypteracias leptosomus
GATACCAGTTACATGGAAAACTGGTTAAGGTCTTGCTTTGTACTCTGCTGAAATTCCTTCCTTTGCACTATTTAGGTGCCTTCTTTGACTGAATTCCTAGTAATGCTCTAGGGGAAAGTTACACAGATGGAAAAAATTTGCTACAAGAAGAATTTACTGTCATTCCACCCATTAATAGATGGGAATGTAATATTCATTAAAAAGATTCCAAACTTCAGTCATTCCCTAATGATCATGCAAATTCCCTCATCAATGCATAATAGAACAAAAGAGATCTGTGCATTAAGAATTACTTCTACCACTTTCTATGGCATTTCATTAAAATGTCTTGTTTCAAACAACCTTTTGCAGAAGCTACTTATCAGATTTGCTTATGGGACACATCAGAATAAGGGGGAGATGGCAGATGCTTCCCTGCAGTTCTGTTTTGTTTGGCTTGGCTTGGCCAGGCTTTGATGTGTCACTGCTAAAATCCAACATAAAAGCTTTATGCTCAGTGTGAATTTTATTTCTGAAAAAAATTTCTGAGTTAGAAGCTATGGAAACACCTGGGAACAGTCAGGTAGGAATTAGGGCTTCCACCCACAAAAAGGTGTCAGGAACATTAGCCCAACTGAAGTGCATCTACACTAACGCATGTAGCATGGGCAACAAACAGAAGGAACTAGAAGTCATGGTGCATCAGGAAAATTATGACACAGTAACTATCACAGAAATGTAGTGGTATGTTTCACATGACAGGAGTGCCACAACCAATGGATACAAGCTCTTCAGAAGGGATAGGCAAGGAAGGAGAGGTGGTGGGGTGGCCCTGTAGGTTAGGGGCTGTTACGAAAGTTTAGAAGTTAATTACAGTGATGATACACTTGATGTCTACGGCTCAGAATCAGGGGGAAGGCCAACAAGCCTGACATTGTGGTAGGAGTCTGTTACAGACCATCCAATCAGGACAGAGAGGCAGATGAAACATTCTATAAGCAGCAATAGTGCAGATCCCTCAACAACAATAACAAAAAAAAAACAAACCAAGAATTATTTGCATCACAAGCCCTGTCATCTGCCTAGATTTATGGACAGTGGTGAGAAAAAAATGCAGTGAGTTACACTCAAGAAGTAAATGTTGACAGGGAGATTTTCAAGTCAGAGCTAGGGTGGGAAACTGGGCTGCCAGTAGGCAGGAAGGGTAAGAAAGGTTGACATCCTAAATTTAGTCCAATTTAGGTTCCTGCTCTGAATTGCTCTCGGGATGCTCTTTCCCCTGATTACTTGGGCAGTTCACAGACTAATCTTGTGACTTCAGTAAGGTGTCTTAAAACTTCTTGCATCGACTAACATCTCCTCTTTCAAGCACATGCCTGGAATAGCTGTGGGAAGACCATACATGATTGCTGCTTTCCTTCTGCTAGAAAAACCTAAAATCTAATTCACCATGTAATAAGACCACGTGCTTAAATGATAGCTAAAATGACTGTGAAGCTGTTCAAGCTTTGCGAGCTCCAAAAAACCATGAAATGCCTGACAGGATTAACAAAACACCAGGCCCCTGACGGTGCATCCTTCTGGTCAGCATAACATGCTTGGGATTTGGGAGTCATCACTCAGGTCACATCACACTGGGAACGACCCACCACTTAGGGCTGATCTGGTCAGTGTAAAAAGGTATCTAGAGCAGTTCAGTGAACAGAAATAATATTTTTTAGGTGAGAAAAGCAGTGTAAACCCCTTGACCTTGTTTTGCTTATTTGCCTTTGAGGACATGAATGTCATTTTCTTTTTGTCTGTAACAACGTGCTGGAAAATAACAAGGTAAGGTTATGAATTCATCTCAGGTGATGTTCATTTATCAAGTACCAACTTGCTCTAAAGACAGCTCAATTCCTTCATAACAGAGAGTCAGTAATCATTAGATTTTTTTCTAAATTTCTGCCAAAGTCTGTGAGTACAAGAACATTTCAGTATCAGAGTTTTTATCTGATAATGACACTATTCAAAAGGGAGTGGGGTTGAAGCAAGGAATACAGAGTCATGCTTGAGTAACTTTAATCATTAATAACTTGCCCATTTATAATTGGCTAAAAAGTCTCCCAGGTTTCAGTTGTTAGTTCAATGGATTAACAACACAAGGACACTGACCTGTCGTGTCTTTGCAGGAGGAACCTGCTGAGTGGAAATGCAGGAGCAATGAGCTCATTATGCATTCTGGGCAGGGGAGGATCAATCCTAATTCAGAGAGGGAAGACAGGGAGCAGAAAATGTTGTAGAATTAATGGAAAAGCTTTTTTTTTTGTGCTATGCTTTCTCTAAAATGTGAAAAAAACAGGGCTCTGTGTTAGGGCTGAAAGCACTAGGTGCAAAACCAGTTTGTACCATTTTAAGGGAAAAACACGATTCCAAGAATTATTTTGGTTTGTCAAAAATGTCAGGCAGAAAAGAGGACACAACTGAACAAGCAATGGATTTAAACCATGTTGGATTTAGGGAAAGAAAAGACACTGGAAGAGTTCTCCAAGAAAAGAAATGCTTTGCTGAGTAAATTATGTACTTCCATTCCCCATTTCCACAAGTAATAAAAGAAATCTGATTTTCACCACCTTCTTGTGGCAGTTTAGATAAGTGACAGATTGTGGCATGATTTTTGCTGTGGGGCAGCAACATAGCTCTTGTGGATCAGCACACTCCTGTCTTCTGGACTATGAGCTAAAGTTGAGCAAATAGATTGCACTAATCCTGGCATTACTCTGCAGGGCTCAAAGAAGTCAGGCTGGTTACTGACTTCCATCAGCCGGGGCCCTTGCTCAGAGATTAATGACCCTGCAAAAATTTAAGCTACAGAAAAAGTTTGACCAAAGCTCTGCAACTCTGACCTAGTTAGATTGCTGTATATTTTTACTATTCCTATTGGCAGGATCAGACTTCTTAAGCTAGAGCCAGCTGATGGATCAGTTCTTCAATGGGAAAATGCAGTTGTATTAAATTCTGAGAGTATAATTTGATTGCATTTTTCAAAGGGAAAAAGTCCAGCTGACTTGTTCTGACAGTGTCAAAGAGCTTTTTGTATTTATGTTCCAATTTTATTCAATAAATGAGATATTAAGCATTGTAGAAATTTTTTTTTTCTAACACATGGCATTATCACAATGAAAAGATTTTATTGGTTTGACTCAAACTGTCTGCACTTTTACTGAATGGGAAATTTCACCATGCTGGGTGTAAGTTTTTGTTTAGAATTGAGAATAATGCCAGGAAAGTCACTATTTCCTAGAGAAAAACAAAAACACTGTTTTCAGTCCAGGTCTACGACTGACAATGACTGGAGAGAAACCGGGAAGAAAATGGGAAAGATTTGGAAAAAATAGGAAACGTTCTCGAAGCAACAATATTTATGACATGTTTCTATTAGTATGATAGCTCATTCTGCTCTGTCAGATGTTAGGTTGATAATTTACTGGCAAGTTGCTGCCTAGTAATGAATAAATTTTCTTATCCAGCATTTACAGATGTTTTCATTGCCACTGCCTATTTTAAGGTTTATACCTTTATCTGCTCTCATATCTGAGTAATGCCCACACAAATCAAGCATCCAAGTGAGTTCCCTACTGGAATTCAATTTTTGTACTTTACCCATCAGGGTCCCTCGTGTGAAGAGTGTAGTGGTGTTCTGCCCTGACTTTGACATACAAAAGTTACATGGCCAAGTCTAAGCTCATCAGACTAAGCATCATTGTCACTGAAGATAAACAGGCTCAAAGGCAGACATTTAACACTGACTTCCATTTCATCAAGAATATTAAGGTAAGTAAAAACCAATCTGTAATAAAAACAACCTCTGAAATGTACTGTTTTCTTGAGGAATGTACAACCAGCTTTAGTTTTAAGCAAACCCAGAACTGTTCTCAGGGTGATGTTTGGCCGAAGAATCCCTAACGATGTCAGTGAATAAGTTTTACTTGGGTACACAGAAAAGTTCCTGGAAACTATGTTGACTTAGAAAAGCCTAGCATTTTGCACAACAGAACTAATAAAATGCCATCACTTACAGACTGTTACCATAAAGGACCGTGGATTTATTATTTGAGATATAAAAGTGCTATCTATCGGACTTGGTTTCCCTAAGTCTATAAACTAGTCCCCCAGACAGTTTCAAAGCTCTAGGTTCAGCACTTGTACATTTTTCATGAGATACAACATGATTACAGAAGTCTGACCTTCTTCCCAGTCAGAGAATTTCCTGAGAAATAAATACACAAGGGCAGACTGCTTGCACACATCCACCACACATGGGTTTCTTCTGTTTTCTGTATTGCTGTTACTCATAACACACCTTAACACAACACTCACTTTAGCTGGTTTAATGCAAAGATGGTTTTGCATTTGTTCATGTACAACCTATGCCTTAACCACAACAAACAGTTTTCAATACGTAAAGGGAGCTTATAAGAAAGATATGGACAGACTTTTTTAATAGGGCCTGTAGCGACAGGACAAGGGGGAATGGTTTTAAAGTAGAAGAGAGTAGGATCAGACTAGATATAGGAAAGAATTTTTTTTATGATGAAGGTGGTGAAACACTGGAAAAAGTTGCTCAGAAAGGTGGTAGATGCCCCATCCTTGGAATAATTCAAGGTCAGGTTGGACAGGGCTCTGAGCAACCTGCTCTAACTGAAGATTATAGAATCATAGAATTGTCAGGGTTGGAAGGGACATTAAAGATCTAGTTCAAAACCCCTGCCATGGGCAGGGACACCTCCCACTAGATCAAGTTGCTCAGAGCCCCATCCAACCTGGCCTTAAATACTTCCAGGGATGGGGCTTCCACCACTTCTCTGGGCAACCTGTTCCAGTATCTCACCACTCTCACGGTGAAGAACTTCTTCCTAATTTCTAATCTGAATCTACCCACTTTTTGATCCATATGTCCCTGCTCATTGTAGGAGGGTAGGACTAGATGACCTTTAAAGGTCTCTTCCAAGCCAAACTATTCTATTATTCTATGAATTTACCTGAATCCTACTTTTCCCCCATTTACATCACTACACCTCAAAACACTTAGCTAAGGAAGTAATGTCATCTTGATTTTTTGTGGTACAGCAGCTAAAGGGGCTAAATGGTGGCCAATGAACTTTCTCTCAAATATATTTGCCATGTGAGTATACAACATGGCCTTGACCCTGGTGCATATCTTACAGCTGTAGTTCTAGCTGTGATTTGCAGCTGGTCCATTTTTCACTTGTGTAAGAACAGCTGAATGATGAATTTTTCCAAGTGTGTGTCACACCAACAAGAATAAAGGCATATTTATATTTATCTTGCTTTGTATTTATGGATAAAAGGCCTAGGGACCCTCCTCTGTAACAGAAAGCTGCAGGTGTACACAGGAACCTGGCAGAGAAGAAGATGTTTTCCTAATTTTGAAGGTGTGCTGTAACAGCATCTGTTCCATTGCAGGGCAGTGACTCTGTGGCAATGAGTGCGTCCCACCGTTATGCAGTGCAGAGATGTTCAGGAAGATGAAGAACAGCATCTGAATAGCATTTAGGGGATTTCAGAACTGTGTGCACTGAACAGACACTGCTGATCAGGAGATACCCCATGGGAATAAAAGAGTCCATAGCCGACAGGTCATATTTCACATAGGAAATAATTTTCAGCCTTCGTCCAGCGCTGTCAGAGCAAGAAGGAATAGAGAGGGTGAAATTACATGTGACTTTAATAAGGTCTGATTTTGACTGGGGAAAACTAGGGTGAGCAGTAAGAAGGGCCAGTGTTGGAAAGCCCTCGTAAGCTCAGGGGCAGAGCTGCAGCTCCCTGCACTGCAGGGGCTCCAGGCAGCCTTCACTCACCTCTGCTGCTTCCAGGGCTCTCCAGCTCTGTTCAGATGCATTTCCCCATGCTGGCTCCTACATATTCCTACACTAGGGGCTCATCATCTGAACCCTCTGTTTCCCCAGATTCTCTCTCTGAGTGGTCCCATACAAAACACACACTAAACATTCTTAATCACACCAGAGCTCTTTTTATACCTGAGCAAACAAGCATCCTGTAAAAAAGTCCCACATGAATATAGCACACACAAAATCTAGTTATAACTGAGAAGTTGTGAAACAGGTGTAGTATCAAGAGAAAGGAAAGGAACTGATTTCATAGTACATTAGCAGAGAGAAACACCAAACAAGGAGTCCTCTGCAGGAGTGACATTTGGAGTCTAAATCAAGATGACATTCACGAAGAGACAACAGAGAGATCTTGCTGTTCCTGTGATTGCTGCAACTGCTATTAGGACTCCTGCCATTCAGCAAAGCGACTGCTGTTGTCTTTGGGAGCACCAATTCAAGATCCGCTTCAGTGGCTGTAATTTAATAGTAAAGGCATCAGAGGTTGAAACCAGGAACTTGGCAGGCATGCCGGGGAGAAGAGGGCTTTTTGTGTGCGAATCACTAAACCTTCAAATTCCTGCTGCAGCTCTGCTTCCCTCAGTCATTTTTGTTCCAAAAAATGTACAGCCTCAGCATGTCAAAAATCAGAAGCATGGATAACCAGCCAGTGTTAAAATCACAGAGGTTTATATTGAGCTGCTAAGCCAATTTGAGAAAATTGGGGAGCCAAAGGAAGCAGAGCCCTCCCTTCTGCCCTTTTCACAGATGCTCTTATCCAGACAGACCCTGGACTGCAGGCTATGCACTCACATGCTTGATTATGGATTCAGGCAGAGAACTTCAGGCTCAGGCAGTCTGCTGACACTCACGGCCTTTTATCCAGGGCTCATGGAGATGCTGTGCCCCTGCTGAGATGCATTCCCCCAGCCCATGACAAGCACGAGCCAGCACAGGTCAGCTCCACCAGCAGAGCATTAGGCTGTGCAGAGCTAGAGCAAAGCCTTTAGCACCTGAGAGCAACTCAGCCAGACGGTGCATTACCCATGTCAACAGCAGCTGAGGGGGCCACACAGGCTCCAAACAAACCAGTATCAGTGTATTATGCACAGGTCACTACTAAATGCCACACAGACAGCAGCAACAAACTCTTCTTCCTCATCCTTCAATTCACATCTGAAATCGGCATATTTTTTATTTGGCATATTTTCATTTTATCCAGATTACCACTCTGCTCTCCTATTTTTCCTTGGTGACCCTGCTTTGAGTGCAATTTTTGTTTGCCCATGGACTCCTTGCATCACCCACAGACACATGGCAGCTTTGCTGACCACTGAACTCACAGCAAAGCACAGAGCAGTGAGCTCTGCCTGGTCTCAGGGAACATCAGCCTCTTACACTCCTGCTCTTCCAGTTGTCATTTAAAGAAAAGCTCTGGCAAGCTGAGAAAGCACTAGTGCTGCAGAGCCTTCCCAGGGCTCCTTTATCAGCCTGACAGTCACAACGCAATTAATACATTTTCAAAAAGACTGAGTATCCTGGTGGTGTTTAGCTAGTGCTTAATATATTAGGATGATGTGTTTTGCTGGGATGAGGAAGTGAGATCACGCCTTAGCACTTAGGTCTGGTGTCTATGGTAGTTTTAGGCACAGAGTTGAATGCCGATGTAGCTATAGCTGAGACAGGTCATGGTGCAGAGCTTCACTGTGAAGACAGGAGGCAAAATACTCCACTCCTGTGAATAACTACCTGAATAGAGCTGCTGCTGCTGAATTTTGCTGTGATGGAGTTAAATTCTCACAATAAAGACGGAAAAAGGGAGAGGCTTGAGTCCATATAAGCCTCAAGTGTGTCCCAGAGTACCTGCCATGGGGGCAGGAGTGAGGCCAGGCTGGTCTCCAGTAGTGCTGGCTGGGGCCTTGAGCAGAGCCCAGGTGATGAAGGATGGGGATGATCTCTCCAGTTAGAACTGTTTTATTCCTCATAAACAACCTGTGTTAAAAATTAATTTTTTTTAAAGTCATGTTTTCCAAAGAACCCAGTCTTCTCTGAAAAAAAACCCCAAATGAGCTCTCTGAGTGATGTAACTATATATACAAACAGCGCAAATGCATCCCCCTTTCTCCAGGTTCTCTTCCTGTGTGATCCATGGAGAGGAGGCAGAGTTCCACAGATAGAACCTGCTATTCAATTTATATAACCTTTAAAATAAAAACAAAGTACCTTCTGGAAGGGCTCTGTAAGACAAGGGTGCCTACGGCTGGTACTGTATCACACTCTGCTGAGCTTTAGGGAAAAGAAAAGAAAACACAAGTGACTTTGAGCACCACTGCAACTGTAACTGATATTCTATTTGAATTAAACATTTCATTTACTCTGTCACAGTGACTGTGACCTTTTCAACTGCAGTTTGGCTCTAAATGACTGATGTTCTTCACGTTACACACACGAGGCGCAACAGATTTGTTCTGTCAAAGAATGAAAATAGCTCTGTGGGCATTTTGTCTCCCTGTTTTGCAGAGATATAACAGTGAATGCAATAAAAAGTAATGGTGTGGAAGAGATTGTGCTGCTGCTGCTTTCCAAGGGTCATGTCTATATGGCTGGTGAGGAGCCCTGCCATTTCCACCATTTACTGAATTAAAAAACAGTGATGGGCAGCAGCCACCGTGCAAGCTGAAAACGTGCTGCACAGGTCCCGTGTCTTCAGAGTCAGCGTGACCTCTGCAGAAAACTCAGGTTATACTCCAAAAGGTGAACTTCCAGAATAAACATGCTCTGAGTTGGGTGAACTCTTGAAACCCTTAGTTTCCTCTATCATCTAGAGATTGCTGCTTACAGGTGGATTGAAATGATTTTATGGGGAGATTGCCCCGCTTGTCTCCCCACTCCCAGCTGCATGCAGTTCCCTATCAGAAGGGTGCACTGCCAGACCTAACAGGGAGTTTCAAGGTGCTTGCCCACACTCTGCTCAGCTGATGCCAGTGATTTTAGTTCTCTCCTCTCAGAGAACTGAGGTATCTTCATCCAGAAAAGAGAAAGAGCACAAGTTTTTAAAGTATCTCTGCATTAGCGAGCTCCAGGGGTTATGAGATAGGTTGGAACAGTAATAAAACCCATTTTCATATTGTACTTTTCTTATTTGTCAGATTCTCTCCTTCCTTTCTAAAACACTTTAAGGAGAAAAGCAAGCCCCCCCCTCTGAATGCTGCATGTCCCTGCAGGACAGGGAGAGGTAACACCCTCAGGAGAACACAGGCAGATCAGGACACCTGGGAGAAGAGATCTGGCAGCTGGAAGAAAGAACACAAAAGCTGTCACTGGCTGGTTTCTTCAGGATGCCACAGGGTAACCTGTGGTCACTTGTGGCATATTCTTTATCACAGCAAGCAAAAAGTAGAGCTGAATGCAGCTGGATGGCTTGGAGCCGGGATTCAACACAGGCGGGAGATAATGTAGAGGCAGAAATGGCTGAGTAAGGATGAGAAGGGACAATAAAATCTCTTTTAGTAGCTCTGCTGAGTTTAAGTGCTTGTTGAACTATAGCTTGATTTTAACACACAGAGATACACCAGGGATCGATCTGCTGCTCAGGAATGAATGGCTTGAGTGTGCACAGAGCCGTGTCAGGCATAGATGGACTCATGTAATCAGCAATAGAAAAGTACTTTATGGTACTGTGCAACCTTGTGATATCCCAGCTTGCCGCAGGAGAAGAGATCACTTCTGACAAGAGACTGCTCACTTTTCCAGTCAAGGACTGCTGTAGTTTCTGCAAAATGAACCAACTGAAGAACATTACCTGAAGAACAAGGGTCAAGAAACAAAAATCATTGAGAACGGTACACCTGATACAATATGCACAGCCAATTCAGTCTCAGTGCAGACGGTATCATCCCATGGATGTTCACTGAGCATCAAAAGGCTTAGCTAAAATAGTCATGAGACTCTGTACTTGCGTGGATAAGCTGAGGAGATGAGAAACTGATGAGGCGTAGCTCACTAAGACCCCACAGAGGAACACAAGCAGGACACTGAAGCATCTGAGAGAATGGGAAGGCTGAAAGCAGCCTTCTTCTACAACACTCGTGGTGCAAGTCAGAGATCTCTGAACAGAGGTCAAAGTCCAGCCATTAGATAGCCACAGGAATAATGACCAGAGAAAGCAGACTAAGCTGAGTTATTATATGGGCCATAATATGGTGCTTCATGCTCTAGAAAGGAGGGAAAAGAAAACTGAGGAAACCCAGAACTAGAGAACTCACACAGTAACATAGCAGGTTGGCATTAAAGGGTACAAACAGGATCTAGTCAATCTAACATGGGCCCCAGTCTGTACTTTGGGACACTAGTTCTTTCTAATGGACTTAATGGGCTAGTCCTTTGAAGCAAGCATCCAAATTCCTCATCACATATGGTGGGAAGGATGTTCTTTCACAGGTTTCCAAAGGGAGATCCCATCTGCCTAACATATGTACCTAAATTCATAACCCACTTGGGCAATTGGTCATAATTGACACAAACTCACAGCTACCCTGGATTTTGGCTCTAGAAGATCAACAAAGGCTCGTACCAACACTGACAGTGATCTGGGGGTGGAGAGCAGCAATCCATACCACAAAGGCAAACCCCATCAATGGGTAGAAGGTTTTTAGTGGTCAGCTCTCCTTTCTCACATTTATTTGGGTTAGCACCACACACAGCAGATGCCCACACATGGTTAATTCACTGGTATACTCCAACTGGAAAAATTTATATGCTGCAGATGAATAATGTTTTATATTAAAGCACAGAGTGTGAGGCGAGAGCCAGGCTTACCTCCCACACATGTATCCTGTGATATCAATATATGTGACTCACTCTTCAGCTGCTCCTGTAAGAAACCAAGCAATATTTCATACAAAACCTATCTAGAGACTTATTTTTCTTCAGGAAAAAAATGTTATCCCATGCCTCCTTCCCACTGTCTTTTTTTAAGCAAGCTCTATCTCAAAGTAATGCATTCTGTCCAAAGCTTTGCGCACACTTCTAAATACCATACAGTCGTGGATTCAGAGAACATTTACTCTTTGTGCTTTCCTATCCATTTCCATTCTTTATTTACAGAAGCAGTTTTTTGTTAGGAAAGACAGGGATAGTTAACTACATCCATAACCCTTCTTCTGTGCTTTGCAAGACTTCCCATCCTTATTCTTGTCTCTGCACAATTTATCCCCCTGCACCAAGAAACACAAACAGGAACATTCTGTACCCTGTGTGTAGCTTTCACTGATCTCCTGTGGTTTTCCAATACTGTGGGTGTTGTTTTGCTTCCCAGGAAAGACAAAAAAATGTTTTTCTTACTTTATCACCATTATCATAAAAACTCCTTTGCAGATTGTAAAATCTACAGCGTGTAGATTTTCAGTCAGGGCTTGCAATGGTTAGCTATAAAGTGATTATCCATAGCAATTTTTAGCTTTTTCCTTAGTCCAGTTATTAGGCAAGCAGACTGTTTATTTTTCATATATTTATAGCATTTTGTTAGGTTTTGCCAGTAGATAATTGTTGCTGATTAGTACTCTGTTATCTTGTCTAAAGAAAGACCATGTTTGGGCCACTTGCCAAGGATACACTGATTGCCATAAAAAACTCAGCATGGGTTTCAATTATTTATCACTGTTTTCCCATATTTAGAGGAGATGAGATAGCTTTTGATAAATGAGGGTTCTCTTATGGCTAAAAGATAATTCAGTATTTCTCCAGCTATATTTAAGTTAGTTAGACCTGCTGCGTATGCCAATTATGCTCTCAAATTTTAGACTTTGCCATCACAGCATTTTGCCTGGCACTTTGCAAAACTGCAGAGGATCAAGATCCCTGCTCCAAAGAAACTTCCAATCCAAGAGCTAAAATGGGAGCAACCAGACAGTGTGACACTGGTAAGAGGGGCTGAGTTGTGAGATCATCCTCTCACCAAGGTGAAATTGCAGGAGATGAAGAGTCTGCCTTGGGCACATGGAAGCTCATCGGTTTGGGCTGATGAGAGCACAAGAGGATGTATGTGTGGAAGGCTGCATGATGCTCTGAACGGAGAGTGTGCAGGGCAAGTGCTTCCAATGCCAACACCAGTTTGCCAGTCTGATGGGGCTGTGGACCTGTACTGGTGCTGTTGACCTGGCAGGGAGATGTCCTGGCCACGTGTGTGACTGGGCAGGTGAGGGCTGACAGCGGTGCAGGGCCAGTCACTGCTGCAGTAGCAGCACACACACATCTCCTGGGCAGCACACACCCCCCTCCTGAGCAGCACACACACATCTCCTGGGCAGCACACACACACCTCCCGGGCAGCACACACATCTCCTGGGCAGCACACACACACCTCCCGGGCGCAGGGGCCCGCGGGCGTGCTGCGTGGCACAGCCTCCCTCCTCAAACCCAGAGAAGCTGAGCAGCATAAACCACGGGGTGAAGATTTTTAAGTCAGTGAGATCTGTCACATGAGACATTGCTGGGGTTACTAAAAAGGCACAGAGAAATAAACCAACCCTTACACGACTGCCAAGGCGCTGTGTAGCGCAGACCCCTTTCCCATCCATCGCCCTTTAGCTAATCGCTCAACGCTTCCACCATCTCCTCGCTGTCCTACCAGCTAAACCTCGCTTACCAAACGCAGCCTGTCAGGTGAATAACCACGTCTATAGCTGGAGCGAGCAGAGGAGGAAGGAGCAGCGGGAACGATCAAAACGAATCTTACATTATTTCCTCACTATTTTTGTTTTTGTTCTGCCTTGCGGAGCGCTGCCCGACGAGGCCCGGGCCAGGGGTCAGGGCGATGCTCCGGTCTCGCCGGGCCTGCGCGCCCCCGCCCACCCGCACTCGGCGACGCGAGAGGGCAGCAGCCGACCGCATTTGGGAAGAGGCGGTGGCGGCTGCAGAGCGGGTCACGGCAGAGCCGCTAAAGGTGTTCTCCGCCTCATTTTCCAGCCATTTTGTGAAAATCAATGTTCGGATAAAGGGGGAAGAGAAAGGCCTTTTTTACTCGGTCTCTGTATGTACCTGTTTAGTTCTGGGTTCATAGTCCAGGCTCAGTTAGAGCTCTGCTCAGGTCTGTAATGTCACTTCAGCGCGGCATGCTTGGATATCAAATGGAAATCCCGCCCGGGGAAGCTGCTCAGCTTCAAGACGCAGCTCCCAGGGGGACTCGCCGCTTGCCCGATACCCTACGAGAGGTAAATGTGCCTAAAACGCGAGGATGTGTCTGATGTGAGAGCCCAGAAAACATGTTAGGGAAGGCAGCCGGGAGAGCTGCACCGCAAAGCTGAGCCTGCCCGGTGTCACCCGTCTTGTGCCTGCTGGGGAGGTGCTGCTGGTTTCATCTTCTGATTCAAATTCTACTTTTCTCATACTTCTGATTTAATTGCCGTGTCGGAGAAGACCTGCATCCACTGCCTTCAGTGGAATTCAGCCCATGTTTTCATACCGCTGTCCAATTGCAATATTGCATTTCATTGAGGAACACTTTTCTAATTGGAAGGGCATGTGAAAATATATTGTATTATACAGCTATTTCCAGCACAAACAACTCAACCGTCTTGTAGAGTTTGAATAAATCTGTAGATCAAGTTCACCTCCCGAATGACCCATAGATCAGTGCTAAGCTCTGCTGTGGTACTCAATTATTTATTCATGATGTTTTCCCCATTCTCATGCCAAAAGAAAGATTTAAAGAGCCATTATAGTGTTTATGGAGGTGTTAACCAATTAAAAGCTCAAGGTTGCATGCTATTTCTTCTGAACAACAAAATAAAAAAAGAATCAGGAAAATGATTGATACAGTTAATATATTTATTGGCATTAGTACATTCTCTTTTATTGCTGGGATCAGGGTGACATAATTCATCATAAAGACAGCATAATTGTCTTTGAATGTTATAAAAGGTGAAATTCATTCTCCTGGAAATTAAAGAGAACATTGCAAAGCTTCAGTAAAAAAAAGGGGGCTGAACGATACAGATGATAAAATGTACTGGCTTTAAATTTCTGTCCATAAACCTGGAATAAAGCTACTGAGAATTAGTCCAAGATGAAGATTGTAATGCAATAACCTGAAATTAGTTTAGGCATTCCTCAAATCTCGTTTTTCATGGTGTAGGACTATTCATCATAAAATCTGTTTTCCTTCATTGGCAGTATTTCAGCTGTCTACTCACTGAATGAAAACAGTAAAGAAGGATTGAAGATACCAAATGAAATATATGTTATTTATTCTGGCAGAATTAGCTCACTGTCAGCAAAGCAGACGGAGCAGCATCTTCTACCTGGTCTTTGCTCCCCACACTCAGACCTACTCTGATCCTTTACTCCCATTTTTCATATGCAAGTCTGGGTTTAGGAAAAGGCTTTGACACCCTGATAAGGTGTCACTTTCATAGGATTTTAATTTTTCCTAGATTTTGCTTTTATCTCCCTGGGTAACTTCTTATCTACAAAGAGACTCTGAAGACCTGTGTGCTATTCCCTTGAAGATCAGTTCTGCCACTCTTGCGGGCATCAAGTAAATCTCACCTTGTGAGTCCGGATTGGATCCTTTCCCAATCTGATGCTGCCTAAGAAATGGGATGCAAAATGAGAGAGAACACAAGGAAAAAAAGTCTGAAGGTTCTTCCTCAGGGCTCTACCGGCTACACTAAAGCTACATGTTCATGCTTGTCCAAGCAAACCTTTCCAGACCTGTCTCATGCTTTAACCTTGTTTGCTGTGCGAGTGTCATTCAAACAAGTTACCCAGGGGGAGGGAAGTTCCTGTTGCAAGATGGCTAGCATCATTTTTCATGTTATAAATCAAGGTGGACATTCCTGGTGACTTAGAAGAACTAGCCTTCTGAATTATGCAATAGCTGTATATGCCTGGCTTAATTCAAGTATGTTTAAAATTAGCCTTTAATCTTATGCAAGCCCCAGTGTTCCCAAAAATGAAATTGTCAATGCAAACCAGGCCAACTAAGCAGTATTAATTAACATCAGAAGAAAAACACAAAGGATTCTCTTTGATCATTGCTTGAAGACATTTTGTGCTTACCTTTAATTTCCTCTCTTGATTTGAAAAAGCAAGTTCAGGTTATAGCTCTTTGTTGGAATAATAATTAAAACAATCTAGTCTGTGCATATTCATTGTTTAGCTGAAGGACACTAATTATGTGCATACGTTAAGAGACTAATTGAGGTTAAACCTGCAAGGGAGCAGCCCTTAAATTCTTCAGGAGGGAGAAATTCCTATTAAACATGACAGTGTCAACCCAAATCTGTACTTTTCATTGTTTTCTTTTTCTTCAGAGGTATTGAGAAAATCTTTAAGTCTTCTCCTGATTTCTCCTCTCAAAAGGTACAGCTTTTTAAACACTTTTGTGAGGGTTTCTCTGCCCTGTAGCTGTTCAGAGAGTCACCAAAAAAATCAGACTAAAGGAGCTTCTCAGTTGATGCTCACTGCAGGGTGCCCTGATGGGGCTGACCAACTGGAGGGGACAGGAACATTACCCCATGATGTGTCCAGCCCCTGAGTTAGAAATGGCAAGAAGAATGGGATGCCACTGGCATTTCCCTTCTCTGATTGTTGTTCCTTTTCTCTTTGGACTAGAAGTAGGGTCAGGCAGACCAGCTGTACTGCACAGTTCCTCGCCCCAGAGTGGATAGGGTATCACAGCCACGCTCTGAGCCTGCTCCTAGGTTTGTCTTTACATGTAAGTGAGAAGTGTAAGAGGAGTATCACCATGGACGCACTGGAGAAGGCCACAACATTTTACCCTTTTAAGTAAAAAGTGAACAAAGGAGACAGTCTATTGTCAAAGCTAGAGGCAATTAATCTGGAGTGAGCAAAAAGGAAATTGCACTGTGTCTACTCTCTATTACAGCCAAAATTTCAAGATGTGGAGAAAAATCACAGTGCAGTCTCAAAAAAATTAGCTAATCCGGGGTCAAGTCTTTCCCCTTCTGAGAAAATTGAAGTAATTGCATTACTCAGTGCAGCTATTCCAGGTTTTAACACATCCAGTCCCTGACTAAACAGGGACTCTGCAGCTGTCCTAGGCAGGATAATGATTACAAGAAATAATCTTCATGTTTCAAGAAGCATTGCTGACAGAAGTCAGGGAGAAATGCCTTCTCTCTCTTCCACAGTAGTCAAGAGTATTTCATAGCTATCCAGATGCATTATGAGAACTTTATGTCTTCCTTTAAAACAAATGGTGGAAAACATTGTCAGAGAAAGCACAGATGGATTGTATTTCTCCCCACCATATATCACTATGGTTAGCTGGAGATTAAATTTCTCTTTTGTATTTAGGCAATCTTGCCTTTATTTTCTTACTAATAGCAGCTGGAGGGAAAATGCCATAAATCTGTTTATTATGTATGCACTACATGACTACTCAGTACTTCTTATAAGCAGCACTGGTTCTGCTGTTGTTTAAATCAAGGATTGGACTCATTGTTAGTTAACAAAGTCATGATCTGTTTGATGGTCCTCCCCCACTCCATCACTTTGCAGAAGTACAAGGCAGGAGGAGACAAGGTTACAAATACTGGCACTGCTTCATATTGGCTATTTTACTGCTTCAGTGTTTGTGCTTAGTTTTTCACGAACTCCTAAAGATTTACACCCCAATCTGTCCAAATCACTGCACAAGGCTAAGTTAACCTTTACAAAGCTGTATCTTTCAGTGCTGAATTTAAAGTTAGAAAAATTGAGTTTCTTCTTAGACATCTTAGCGATTTCTCTTCCAGATCTGCCACTTTTAATAGCCAACACATAGCAAAGTTTCCTCCAGTAGACATTACCAAGAGGAGGATGGACAAAGTAAAGCAAACTCAGCCATTGAAAGCACTTTGGCTTCCCACAGAAAAGAGCTGATAAGGATGTTTGAGCCATGATTGAACAGAGGAGCTCAGATATATGTGAACTGCATCCAACACTGAATTGATCATGTTCTTTTTGTTAAAAGTCAAAAACAAAGTAGTCGGTAAGCTTTCTATGTTCCCTGCCAGACAGAAAATATATACCCTCAGTTGCTTTCATTATAAATAATTAATTATCCCCCAGTTCAAGCCACATGCCGGCTGCTGATTATTCAAGCTCTGTAATTGTTTCAGTTCCTTAACACTTACCAGCCATTAATCTCAAATAACAATAACCATTTAATAACCATTTATTACCAAAGAAATAGATTAATGGCAATTTCAGGAAACTTTCTCTTCAGGGAGGTCCAAAGAAGTGCCGTCTCATGGGATGCAAGTGCTTAAAAATTTATGTGCTTGTGACAGTGGCTATTAAGTTATATTTCTGCATGTGTGCAGACAATGCTTAAGCGCTACAGTGTGTCGACATCTCTGTGAAGAGCCTCTAGGTGCTGCCACAGCACAAATAAACAGGGTCTAGTGCTGCATTTCTCTCTTGTTTGGAAGAAACAGTACCCTTTATTTTCAAGTAAACTGGTATTCTGTCAGGGTTTTAAGTGGATACTGAGATGCAGTATTTTTCCATTGTAATTCTTTGGTCAACAGTTTAATTGCAATCATTTCTCAATAAAACAAGTAAACAGAACATTTCCATGCGTTGAAGTCCCTTCTGAAATGAGAAACCACCTATATATATAGTATGTGGAAGTGTCAGTGTATTTTTTTTTTTAATTATAAGAAGGTTAAAAAAATAAAAAGTTAACATGCAACTTCAATTTGAAGCTATTTTGCTTTGTTTCATTATCTACCCACAGATTTAGTCTGCCCTAATTCTTGCAGGGAAGTGTCTCTCTCCCACCTCTCCAGTTTCAAACGATGATCAGCTACAAGGACTGGAAGCTGATGGAAATCATTTCAGTCTAGAGATGGAGGCAGGTTTAATGCAGCTGTTTAAAAAACATCTTTCAGTGGTGCTTTTCATTTGCAGACCAAAGACTTTGCAAAAAACAAATCTTGCTCACCAGAGGCTCCCAAGGATTTTGCTTCAGTGCCCCCATCCCTCAGATGGGATAAAGGAGCACAACTTCAAAGGAAATGTCCTAATTTACACTGAGGATCTGGTCCGATAGCACTGCCCAAGGAACATGGTGCCACCCAGCATTCGGATGCAGCTGTGTGCCAGACCCAGGAGCTCAGTGCCCATCCCTGTAAGGATCTTTGGTAAGGCTTGTCCCCATGCTCTCATAGAAAAACACACAGAAAATCAGTAGGAATTCTTTTTATATTGAAAAAATCCCTTATTTACCTGTGCACCAGTCATAACTGCAACTGCAGCAGCAAAGCTTCAGAGATGCTAAAGCTGGTTGATTTACATCATGCCATCATCAGACTATCCAGCCTGAAGGCAGTGTCACTGTGCCTCCTTGCTCTGAGCCCAGCACTTCCACTTCCAGAAAGGTGCCCAGAACGAGCTGGCAGTTTCACGTGGGAAAGGCCAGTTGCAGCGACAGTTCCTCACCAGCACTGTTATTATTTATGGTTTGGTGAGGGGGAGAGGGCAGCCTTGTTTCTAATTTCAATTCATCTACCTCCTGGTAAACCCCCTCTCTGTGAGATTTAAGAGTCTTTTGGAGACTGCTGAGAGGACGAGTGTAAATTTGGCCTCAAACAGGCGTGAACTCCAACAGCTACTATGTGCCTCCCTGGATGGCAACTTAAATTCTTCCTCTCCACGTTAGAGCTCCTGTGTCTGAAGGGATGAGGAGTTTGGTCAGCAACTAAGGTCAGGATTGTCAGTACGAAGGCTGACAGGACAGAAAACTTATTTCCTGATATTAACTTATGAGAAAGATACTTGGTTCTCTTATGTCTACTAATACAAGGAATAACATTATTAGATTAAATTATAATTATTTTTAAAAAAAAATTCTTCCAACTTTCACTTTCAGACTTAGAAAAACCTGTTGTAACTTCTCACTTATCTTTATCAACCTAACTACAATGTGCCCATGCAGAAGATAAATGTTGTTATTATTTAAAATTCCTAGCACCAGCTCCCAAAAATGCTGACAAGTCACTAATCCCAAGAAAATATATAGTAGTTAATTATAAGTGAGGCATGCGGAATTCTTCCAGTAGATTGCAATCAACAAGATTCACTGAACAAACACTTTATTTCTCACCACTAAGGAGACAGGTTGTTCTCTGACCCTTCCTCCTCCTCTCAGTGGGACATTGGGATAACAACGAGCACAAAATAAAACAAATGAACAAATGAGGCTTCAGGCCTGAAAACAAACAAATCATATTTCAGAGCTGAACACTTGGAGATACACATTTCTACCATTTTCAAAGCTGTCCTGCTGCCCAGGGTGGTGGGGTGGGGGGGAGTTTGCTCATGTTCTCTAGCCTTGAAGTGAATACTGAACAAACAGAAACAGACTTCCACTAAGCAAAGGGGAGCAATGATGCAGCCAGAGGCAGGATGGAGCACCCTACACCACATAGTACAGAGTTGGGAACACCCCACTCAACAAGCTGCCTTCCAGAGACCCTCTGTGAGCCATGGAGAAGAAGAACCCTTCAAGGGGATCCATTTCCCCAGTGCTGGGCAGGAATGCCTGGGTGCACCAAGACATCTCTGTACGTCAGAGATGGTGCTGAAATAGTCTCTGCATGGTTGCCGCAGTGGTGCCAGCGTGGTCCCGGTGATGGTGTAAGGGGTAACCAGCTCTTGCAGACACTGGGGGACATCACCTCCTCCTTACTGATGTTTGTTGGTGCCACAGGAAGCAGGACAAGCTCTTCAAAGAAGCTCACAGCAGATGGAGCAGGGGAAGAGGGAAAAGGGCCAGAAATGAAGTTACCATCTCAGCTTCATCTCCCCAGAAGCCCTCCCAAAAAAGTGCAAAGCTCCAGCAGGTAAAGTTAGCCCAGAAAACACCTAAGGTCCTCACTAAGTTTATCGATGGCCAATGTGGCAGACTTTTGTGGGCTTTGGTAAAACATCCCAGTGATGTCTGGAGGCAACAGATGGATGTCTTCATATGCTTCCATGCACAGGGTTAGCAGGCATACAGGGCTTGCCCATGGTGCAAGAGGACATCACCAACATGATCTCAGAGAAACAGGACAGAGCAGAGTCAATAGCTCCATGTGGGACCTTCAAAAGGAAATGAATGGGGCATCAATGTTGTTGTCATGCCAGCAGGGTAGCTTTTACTGTTTTGAGCTATTTGCTGCCTCAAAAACAAAGCTTAGTGGGAAGACACAGCCAAGGTTACAACACCTTTAGAGGTAGCAAGGAAAAAAAATGGGCAATGGATGGTCAAAAAGTGCACCCATAAAACCTTCATTCTTGAAGTTCTTTTACAGGGGTCCCATCTCCTCCGGCAGACACACCTAGGCATGTGATTTGGTTTGAGTTTTTTTAGGGGAAGAGGGTGTTAAGAGTCATTAACCAATGTCATAAAAATGTATTTCATCAAAGCAGCAACTTGTGGTTTTATGTCCGTTCCAACCACCAAATTGTGCAGACCAGTCTTGAACCTTGGCTGTCTCCTTTTAGTGTTGAGATCTTCCCACAACAACAGACTTAGCATGGAAAGCATAATTTTTCTAAGACTCATTTTATTTCTTTAAACCATGTCATTAGAAACAGCAGATGCTGTTGATCACACCTGATGTGCTTTAGGGAAGCAAATTTCAAGGCACTGTTTGTATAAATTGAGGACAGCATTTATTAACTCAGCTGAACCACATCACCCAGTGGAAGCTGGATTGCCCAACCTGCCATAAATTGCAGGGAATGGGGAGCTAAAGCACTGACATTGTTGTGTTCCCATTGGATATTGCAAATGAAACTGTGCTTCATAATCCTCCCAGCCATAATCAACAGCTTCCCCAGCAAAGTGGTCTTGTATTTCTAATTATAAAAGGAAGAAGGCAGAGTTTCCACCATATTTATACCTAGCATCCTTTCTTCTAGGAAAATTGATATGATTTCCAGGCACATTGACAATTTAGGTCTAAATAATTTTCTCTAGAATATTTAACATATATTGTTATAGTATTATATAATTGTAAAGTATTTAATTCAGAATTAATTTGTGAGTAGTGTGTAAGGAAAAATATTTTGCTTCCACTATTTAACTTCAAATTGATTTTCCTGCTCTTATCTGAAACAAGGAACTAAAGCGTGTGAGATGAAAAGCATTTTTTGGGTGGAGCAAAGACTTTTTTGGGTACCATAATTTCATCTCTGCACTTTCCTATTATTATTCTATTACATATGACTTCTCTCCCATCAATAACACTCTCTGGTCTGTATCATAATAGTAATTTCTTCCCGAATGATTTTTGTCCAAATAAAGATAAAACGCACTGGAAAATTCAGAGATGAGGCTTTATTTGTGTGGAGTTTTGGGAGAAGGATTTGTTCTATTTAGATACAGATATACCTCTAGCATAGACAGAAAAACATTACTCTTGACATTTATAATGTCTTTTTTGTTTGGCGTTATGGAAGACTAACTAAGGCACAAACAACAACTTTGTGACCTGGAGTTCCGAGGCCTTTCTCCATCAAAATGGAGTGATGGCAGCTAGGGAAGTGAAGAGCAAGACCAGCATATAATTAGTGACATAGAATATCTGTAGAACAGGAGGCATATGACAGAGAAAAGCTATGTTGCGCTGATGAAAGGAAAAAACTTGAATATAACAGAGTGTGCAGAGGAAGTTAATATGCATGGAGATGAGTGATATGTTTAGACTGACAGCTGAGAAAGACAGTTTTGACAGACACATATTAGATGAATTAGAGTAGGATGGTGCAATTTTTGTGGGATTTTTTTAACTTTCCTTTTTTGCTTCCACTATTTTTTGGCTAAGCATAATTTTCCCTTACTTAGTATTTACAATCTCGACTCCAGTTGAACGAGGCTTCCACCAGGATCTGGACGCTGTGGTGGGTGGGGAATTAGAAGATATTTTCTATGCTGGGCAGTAAACAGATTTGCATTGCTATTTCCAAAGACCGTATGGATTTGTATTCAAACCACTGAAATATGTGACTTGTAGTAAACATCTTAGTGATTTTCAGAGGATTTTTGTGTAAGCTTGAAAACATGCAGGATTTCCAAACTCTCTTAGGCTTAGCAAAATGTGCTAACTGTGCTGTACCATTGATCTCTTTTGAAGCCCAAAGCCTTTGACAGCTCAACTACAAATTTATGAATGTTCTAGAGAAATTTTCCAATAGGAGGCTGCCTGCTGAGACCTTGGACACTCTGCAATGACTGTACTGAGCAAGCTAGACGCTAGAGAGGCATGAGACCATAAATGAGACCATGTCAACATCTCTAAGTAAGACTTCAGATCTTCAGTAAGACTTCTTTATCCCTAAGAAGACTTGAAGTGGATTTCTCAAAATTTCTTAAAACCTGATACTCCTAATTTAGCAGTTATTCTTGCTGAGTCACACTAACATCCAGAAAAGCTTACTAAAGCTCAGTGTGATGTGGATTGCTGATTTCAGCTCTGTAACCCAAGGAAATCTTCAAAAATAGTCTTTTGAAGACAGAAGGACTTAACTTCAGATATAAGGAAGTCAGAAATCATGTCCTTCATCTTGGGCTGAGTAATGGAGTTTCATCTGACATGAGATAATGCAGATTTATCATGAAGAAATAACAAAATTTTCCTTGCCTCAGTGAGAAGACAAGATCTTGCTCTTAACCTAGGGACAGAACTAGACTGATCTCTCTAAAATGTCTTCATTTCTAAGTAGGAACTCTGAGATTTAGGAGGCATAGATGTGTTCACTGTGACAAATGCTTGTTGCACTTGCTACCTTCCTCATGCCCTTGAACATCCACAGGTCTCCTGTGCCAGCACTGATGTTGGATTTCTGCATGTCCACAGAAAAGGCACAGAAAGCTTTCCTGATGTAAGGGATTCTGTATAACTCTGGAGAAAGGCAAGGCTGCAATAGCTTACAATTATGCCTTCTAGAGGTTCTTAAAGTCAAAACCTTTTCTGAAATATAATAGCATGTTTTGCTTGGACTGAGAACAGAAACAGAAATAGAGCCATATGCCAATTTGTACAACAAATGCCCATTTAATTGAATTAATTTAGAGATAGAAATATGACAGGATGCTACACATCCAGCTATAGCTGGAGCTGCTGTGTGCAGTGCAGCAGCAGCACAGCTTTCCTCCTGCCCTCCTGCTACTGCCCAGCTCTGCCAGTTGTGCCACCCTTGCTGAGCCCACTATCGTCACTCCTTGTCCTGGGCTGAAACCATGTCCCACTGAAGTTACAGAAACATCCTGCCATCTACAACAGTGTCACCGGCACTGCCCTCTGCACCTCACGGGAGCTCTTGCCACTCTTCCTGAGGCCCAGTCCCCAATGCTTACATTTGAGTTTCTGACTTTGTGTTTTCCTAAAGTTGTTCATCTAAACCGCTGCAAATTCCTCCAACCCATCAGGGTTGGGAAGGTGGCTGTACCCTTTGTGAGACTGCTCGTTGCTTAGCACTAGGAAAGACAGAGCAGGCACCATCCGGTACCTTCCCAGGTACCAGCTATTCCAGCTTCCCCTGCTGAGCTGTTAAAACTCTGCTCAATGCTCACAATTTCTTTCATGTCCCCGGGCACAGCCAACTCAAATATGCAGCACTATGAAAATTAAATAGAATTTAATAGCTAACAAAATATCACCATGGGCATTTTCTGATTGCATTGTACTGGGATGGGGACAGCTGCCATGTGCCACATAATCTCCTGTGCTGAATACAGCAACAGCCCTTTGGACAGACATCAATGACAGATCTAAAGCTTGCTTTACAAAGCCTAGATGTCATATATGTTTTAATGTTTAGATTTATGTAAGACCGGATAGAGTTCTCTACCTTCATCTTGCTGATCCCGAACACCTCTATTTGAATGCAGTAAAAGAGTGGGTAGATTTTATTTTTATTAAGTATTAGAAGCTTTCAGAAGTATTGAAAATCTAAGTGATTTTTGCTTTAAATGTCTGCAGTATCTTTAGGTTTTTTTCCTCCTTTTATATGGAAGTTGGGGGGTTTTTTTAGATATGACTTGTTCTTCCTGCATTTATAATGTCTGTATAGTCTTTTGTTTTTCTCTGTCTGTAATGGATGTAGATATAGCCTGCAAACAAACCATTATCTATACATCTGAGAGCTCTATACATCTGCAGAGAAACAGAGAACCAGAGAAAGCATTTAAAATAATGAGCGAGTTCTAAAAAATGATGGTTTTCACTTGAGCATTTGAGTGCAATAAATTCTAGATCAGATTATCTGGAAAACTCCCATTTCCATCTATTAAACCGTTAAGAGCAGTTTAGGTTAAACCTAAAGTGCATCTGGCCTGTTGCAGATTATTTGCTCAGAACAATAAAGTTTTGAATGTTGAAAGTCAGACAAATATCCCAGTCCAGTACATTTCTTTATACTTCTGCACTCTAGATAAAAAGATAAACGGCTTTAAAAGTTATATATTACATTCCTGACTGAGCTCTTACTTGTGGACCTAGAGAAGACACAGGGATTTCAAGGTTCTCCTAAGATGGTGTAAGCACCAGCTGCAGATGTAGACCTCTCCATTGTAGAACCTGACTGCAGCCTTCTGCAGGAGGTGAGAGAGCTTAGGACAGTTGTGTCTTGGTCTCATGACCACTGCCTCAAAATACCCCATTACTTCAACTCCATTACTCAAAGCTCTCTTCCCTGCATCCCTTCATTTTTAATCTAACTCTCCAGGAAAATGCATTAAATGAAGAAAGTAAGCCATAAGGTTCAGAGCATATCTGAGCCTCTGCAAAAAGTAAGAGTGGGTGAGGTCAAGAAGAGAGCAAAGAGCATGGCACCGGGTTATGTTCAGGAGCTTCCAGGATGATGTTTGACTAGAAAAACTAAACAATTCCAAACTGGTTTTGACAACAAAGGAGATACAGGATCTGCTTGAAGGACTTTTATGTATATCCTTACCAGAGTGTCTTTGCCCGTCTTGAGCATTTTTAGAAATTTTCCTTTTGAAGTTTCTTTCCATGACACTGCTAGTTCAGGCTTCTCCTAGTCACATCACCTCTTCTCAGTCCTTGTCCACATTCCTTTTACCTCCCTTAGATCAAACTGCATGTGTTCTCTCATTCTTGCAAATCCTGGGCCTGTAAGTTAAAGTTTTTGCACATTGCTTCTTTATTCCTTCTCTGCTAGGATTTTTCCATGGCCTTAATGCCATCTCATGCAAACAATCTTAGCAGACCTGCTGTTTTCCTGTACTGCATCTCTCCTATAGTTCTACAGCACTTGCACTCAAATCTCAGTTTATTTAGGTTGAGTCTCTATTTTTTGTGTCAGTCTCAGTCTTTCCAGAATAAATCTGGAGATAGAGTGTCTGTTAGGAAATCACTGATGCCATGTTAATTAGGCCTACATATTTCAGCTTGTAGGCTTTTTGTCAGTCAAGGGCATTGAGAGCTGTGGTTTCCAGCTACATCGGTGTGCAAAAAAATCTGTCTGCAAATTAGATATCATAGAAGAGCTCTGCTTACAAATTTCTTTCCTTTTTCCGGCCAGCTTTACTGGTGGCCACACCATGAGTGCTTTGTTATTATATTAATAGTTTAATACTGGTAAAGTGCTTTGAAGTATAAATCTAGCTCTGGTATTTTTAGATACAAAATCTTCATAAGCTCACAAGATCTCAAAATTTTAGCACACTCAGATTTTCCAAAGTATCACACTGGGCATTCAGGGATGCGTATGGTCTTGTGGCATCTTTTTGCGCAACTAGCACAAATATTCAGCTTGCCAAATAGGACCCTAATGTGCCAACTGAAGCTTAATGGCTGCACTGCAGTAGAACAGCACAACTTTCTGCATTTTAATTGCCTCTTATTTAGAAAATGGCAGAACATAATGAAGTGCTTGGATTCTGGCCATGACTCCAGTCTCCTGTGTGATTCTGTCCTCAAAACTGGGTATCAGATCTCAGAAACCCATTTTCACTTTCTATCTTCTAAAAAGACTTGCAACTACGGTTTTAGGACAGCACTGCTTTCAGGGACAAATTTTCATACAGTTGTGGCTGCAGAGGGCCCAGAGAATTGCCCAAGCACCACCTGCACCTGCAGACAGTTTCTGTGCACACATTTGATGAAACTGCTGATTACCTACGCATAGCTGAGAAGATATCCTTTTTTCTCATCCACGCTTTATGTCTCACTCTAGGATACGTTTTGCATACATGAATCCTTTCAGTGTGGATATTTTGCAATACCTCTTGCTGAGGTTTCGCAAAGTGAAAAGCATCGATCTCCACATACCAGACAGGTTCCTGCACTTACAGGTGCTCAGCTGTCAGGCAGCACTTGTCCCTTTTCTGTCTTTCTGCATATGAGACTTTTGCTGTCTGCAAGTCAGATTCTCTTGTCTTAGCCCCTCCAAGCCCTTTTTGACCTGGAGACCAGTCCAGTGTCCCTGTGCCTGCAGGCACTGGTGAGATTGCCATTCCAATGCTGTGACCTCCCTTCCCAGGCATTGTACAGCAGAAATTGTGCACTTGTGTCTACAGCACAAAAAAAGGAAGTGCAGACCTGAGACGAATCCAGGTTATTAATTAAACCCCATAGTGGCCGAGTGAAGCAAGCGGGTATTAGCTTACCTGAGGGACAGGGAAATTGAGGCAGTCTCCCACTATCACACTGTGGAAGAGATTTAATCATAGAATGCCAGGTTGGTTGGGACCTCAAGGATCATCTAGTCCAATCTTACAAGATTAATGAATAATCTTGTAGCTCAGACCTGAGCTCTCTTTTCCAGACCATTTTTGCCTCTTGAGATATGTAATACAGCAGCACCAGAATTACAGTGTAGAATTCTATTAATAATCACTAGTCAAAAATATGGCACATCTAGCAATAACAGCTGGGGGAAAATTTAATAATTTCCTTTTTAATGTATTTTCTTCTGTACTGCAGTGTTGATATTAATTAAAAGAGACCCCTGAGCAGTGTGGAATAATAAAACCCTCAGTCAGTCACAGCTGAGAATATGCTAAAACTTTTTGTGTCAAATTTTCAGGCATGGCTTTTGGTTTAGGTCGAGGGTATGTTCTGCTTTTTGTTGGTCTGGTTTTAAAACTCACATTCCCTGGCAAATCGGCTGAGTCACCTGAGGGGTCTCAAATCCAATCAAAGAGTGAGTGATTTCTTCAAGCTTTACTGTCTTGTTATTTTTTAATTCCCTATCAAATAATTTATATGGAGCTTTACCTATATTATAGTTCGCTGATGCAAGTAATTTCAAAGGTTTTTGGCAAAATAAACCTCCAGTGAAAAATACTCTTAGTTAATAACTAACATAAAAAAGACAGAAGTATTTTATCATTGTCATAAATTGTGAGTTAATTTTAGAGCTGTGCTGAAGTGAAAATAATATTATTTCAAGTTCCAGGCCCATCAACAGCCATAGCTGCCAAGTGATAGGACAGATTGTCTGCTGTGAGACTATGTGGCTCTTGATAAGGCCTGTCAGTTAGGAAAATGCAGCATGTCCTTTATCATGGTCAACTTTGGACTCACAACTGATCCAGAGCTGTAGCCTACCCTAAGGGCTTCTAGATGAGCAAACTTTCTGATGGACCATCAGCTTGTAGGCAGTCTGACCTTCCTCTTCTGATTTGTGATCCAAGCTGAAACAAAAGCTTCTCTAAACCAAACAAACTTGCCCTTCTCTGCATCCCACTCCTCATAGCTCAGTATGGTCCCATTTCACAGATGTGGTTTTCAGAAAAGCTCCTGTATGTGTGGTGCTTATTAGAGTGTAATTGCTTTGGCAGATCTATGGCTCAGACCTTGTCTGCACATAAGAAGGCAGCACCAACACAATCTCTCGTGATGCTCTTGGAGATGTATGTGTGTTCCCTTTCCTCCTCACTGACCTTTGTCCTCAAGGCAAGAACGTTCATGCAGTTATGATGATGTGGTTCACCATGGTATCTGCTAAGGACCTCCTTCGCTGGGAGGCTGTACATATAGCTCACATCAGCGGCTCATACTTACTTCATGCTGCTCCTTTACAATAGGGAAGATATGGTGGCTTTTTAGGAGAGGTAGTTTTCAGAGACAGGAATCCAGGAGAAGAGTTTAAAACCTGCACCACTATGCCAAACATCCAGAGATACAGAGACAGTAGCTAAAGTGATGATTGAATTCCAAACTCCTTCTGAATTCAAGTGAGATCCAGGCACATATTTCACACAAATGTACTGCCATGACAGAATGAATCAGAACTTCCAAAACGTAGGAGGATTATCTGTTCTGGATGCTAAGACTATACAATGTAATTCTATGTACTCATTAATTCACCTCTACTCATGACTCACAAACAGTCTGAGACAGTGTATGACACTGATCCAGTAAGTAAATTTCTAAGGCACTGCTGAAATGATACCTCTACAGATGGAAATGTGTTATTTGGTGTTGGTGAGACAGATAAGGGAGCTTCATGCTGGCATCCAAGACCTGGAACAGGAGCATGGTAACAGGATGGCAGCAAGCTTGCAGGGTACCACAGCCAGCACCCCTTCAAGCTCTGCATGGACCTGCCCTGATCACCTCTCAAACAGCAGCAATCTTTCATGAGTTGCCTGTCTGGAAGACTGCTTACAGAAGCATTTCAGTGCCATGATATATATATTCATCCCTATATATATACACCTACATACATATATATGTATACATAATCAGTAGCACATCGGTTATAGTTTTGCACATCTCAAATCACTAATCTGACTCCATTGCATAATGTTCTCACTCCAAACCATGGTGCTGCCAAAAGCCTAAAAATCACCATTTTAAACTTTCTCATATTTTGAGACATATAATGACAGACAAGTACTTTACACAGGCACAACCCAAAAGAAGAAATACAAGACCACAAACATTTTCAATAGGTAGTTAATATAACAAAACATTTACCTTGGAGATCAATATAGATTTCCACAGGAAACTTATGTGCACCCCCAAATAGCAAAAAAATTGAAGTATCACAATTTACATAAGCAGTAGATACTCAGATTTAATGGTACTTATATTTCTTACTAGGTGATACTTGGTTCCTGGCAAAAGGTAATTCACTGTGGGTTGGACCCATTGTGTTTTACATTTTCAGAACACTTTCCTTACGTTAAATTAATCTAAGTTAATTAAAGAAGATCTGGACCATGACATAATTAAGTAGACATTACACTCTCATCAGCAGTAGTGAGCAACCATCCATGCCATGGATCAAAGAGGAAGATCACAGAATCACAGAATGTCAGGGATTGGAAGGGACCTCAAAAGATCATCTAGTCCAATCCCCCTGCCGGAGCAGGAACACCTAGATGAGGTTACACAGAAGGCGTCCAGGCGGGTTTTGAATATCTCCAGAGAAGGAGACGCCACAACCTCCCTGGGCAGCCTGTTCCAGTGTCCTGTTACCCTCACTGAGAAGNGCCACTCCTCCCAGCTTGGTGTCGTCAGCAAATTTGCTGATAGTACACTCAATTCCCTCATCTAAGTCATTGATGAATATATTGAATAATACTGGCCCCAGTACTGACCCTTGGGGCACTCCACTAGTTACAGGCCTCCAACTGGACTCTGCCCTGTTGACCACGACTCTCTGGCTCCTTTCCTTCAGCCAGTTGGTAGTCCACCTCACTACCCGTTCGTCCAGTCCACACTTCCTCAGTTTAGCTGTGAGGATGCTGTGGGAGACCTTGTCAAAGGCTTTACTGAAGTCAAGGTAGACCACATCCACCGCTCTGCCATCATCCATCCACCTCATTATATCCTCATAAAAGGCTATGAGATGGTGACTTACATTTTTTCCTTCCTGACAGCGGGAGCTGGTGGAGCAGTTTTTGGTAACAGACCCCAGCAAGGTGCTCAGATGTGGCTGGGAAAGGCTCCAGGCCAGTGAGGACCAGCTCTGCTGGTCTCCAGCTTGGCATGGGAAGGCTGACAGCCAGGCTGGGGTCAGCTCCTGTCATCCTGTCTCACACTGTCCTCTTGCAGAGACATACTCTTCAGCTTTTGAGATACAGAAACTGCGTTTTTAATAACATAATCCCAACACAGTAAGATTCTAATCTAAATTCATATGAAATTACACACTCCCACTGACTTCTGGAAATTCCAAAGATTTAAAAATCTTACCATATTCTCCAAAAAAGGTGATTTATTTAATAACATTATTTACAGCTTGTCAAAGGTTTCAAAAAACTCTGTCCACAGCTTCAGTGACAGTTTACCCTTAAATCACAAGGCAAAAATCACTTCTTTCTAAGATGTTCTGCTGGCAATGTGACTGAGAAGACTTTCTCAGCTGTCAGGTAACCAACAGCCCCATTGATGCTGTGGTGTGGATTTTGTCCTTTAGAGGGTCAGAGGAACACAGGTAATAACCTGTCACTGAATTACTGAATTCTGTTTCCCATTTCTGCATAATTCTTCATTTAGGCATAATTTAAATTTGATGTAAAAGTATTTCCTTATCAGTTTTCTCATATATAAAGTTAACCAAACACATTAGGCCTCTGAGAGAGAGATTAGCTTAAGCTGAACATTAATAGTTTCTGGAGACATAAAGACTCTTTTCTTCAGATGAGATTATCAGTAACTCATTCTAATACTTAAGTCTTGTCTTTTTTCCCAAGCAGACAAGCTGCAACAATCCATTTCCAAGATAGACCCTTCCCACAAACATGACAGATGAGCTAAAGAAAGGAAGTGTTTTTTCTCATAATTTGAATTTTGCACACACTATTGTTCATGGAAGTTCAAGTGAACTCTTAAATCCCAAAGCACAGAAGGTGTAAACATAACTAAAACTGAGAACTAACTACACAGCAATATCAAACCTAGCTGTTTATAGATCTGAAACAGCCTGCACTATAACAGAGAACCACTCCTTGAATGAAGCTTTATTTGCATATATGTACCTTTCTGAGGTGATAAATGAGGACAGAAGAGAAGCCAGAGGACCCACGGACACATGGGAGTTGTGTTTCACTCTGGACTAATAGCTGAAGACGAGGTGAGACATCCAAGTAAGCCGAGGTGTCTGTGTTTACGCAACACATTGATATCCTTCATATTTTAGTGGATGGTCATGAGTTATTTTTCTGAACTCCTTCACGATCAATGTTTCCACTGCTAAAGACAAAATCACATTAGTTTTTTATTTTTACCTCTACATCACTTTTCACCATCTTCCGTTAAAATAATTGAGAAAAGACATTACAGGGGATGTAAGATGCAAAGCCAAAAATTTCTCATCTTTGAGGTCTGCTGTGAATTATTTGTTCATGTATTTCATTTGAGCCTTAGAACTCTTTCAGCAGCCAAATGTGCCCAGCAGTTAAAAAATCAATAGACTCCTGCTGAGAAGTAAGTCTTTTCCCATCTCCTGTGCTGATTTGTTCTGTAACCTTTGACAAGACCACTTTCCTCTTTGGCTCCCACTTTGTCTGTTTGTGGAACTGTGCAATAACTGTGCCCAAAGAGTGCAGTGGCAATGCCCAGTGCTGAGGGAGCAGAGTCTCCCCTCCACTGAGCAACGTCATGCACTTCCCCCAGCCTCTGTGGCTTCCAGCAACAGCAGATAAGAGATATTTGCCTCATTTGGTCATCCTACCCTTACCCACGTTACCTAATGCTTTCTCTGGAGAGCCCCATGGGATCTGCAGGGCAGCATAATGCAACTGAGGAGCAAGCTCTGGTGCATGAATTGCAGCGAGACCCCCTTTCCCTGCCAAGCCCCAGTGAAACTATGAGCTGAACAGGCATTTGTCAGCACAAAACTTGCTACAGAGCTAATCGGGACCTATGCTTACATTATCACTGTAATTTAGAGCCAAATCTGTACTTAAGTATATGGTTAACTGCAAGCCTTGCTGGCTTTATAATCACAGTATTTCTGAGAACTGTGACAGCTGCGTTAAAAAATGGGATCATTTACATGGATCCCTATGTAAGATCATAAACAAGGTTTCTTCCAGACTTAATGCTGTTTCATAATCTTTAACAGTTATCCCCCATACTGTTCAGGTTGCAAGAGAGCTAATTTGTCACCCTTATGGCTTCCAACAGCAGAAGGGTAAGAGCAGCAATTTTAATTAAAAGTTTATATGGAAACATATCTCACAATTTCTGTGTGACAAATGGTTCTCCTCACCCTGTGGGTTTCCCTGCAGCTGGTCAGAACAAAGTGCCTGCCTTTGCAATATGGCACATTTTTGTCAAAACACACATAGCAACAGTGATTCTCACACCTTTACCCTGGACTTCTGTTCAGGAAGCAAATTTCTTTCTGTCACTGCTACTATTTTATCTCTTTAGGGCTTCATTCCACAGATGATTCTGCCTGTGTCCTGGGTTTGGCTGGGATAGAGTTAATTTTCACAAGAAGCTGGGAATGAACACAGCCAGGAGAGCTGACCCAAACTGGCCAAGGAGATATTCGATATCATATAGGTTATACTCAGTATAAAACCTGGGGGAGCTGGCTGGGAGGGAGGAGGGATCGCAGCTCAGGAATGGGCTGGGCATTGTGTTCTGGGTGGTGAGCAATTGCATTGTGCATCACTCACTTCATATGCTCTTTTATTGGTATTATCGTTATTATTATTTTTTCTCTCTTTGTTTTGTCCTATTAAACTGTCCTTATCTCAACACATGAGTTTTTATCTATTTCTTCTGATTCTCCTCCCAGTCCCTGGTGGGAGCAGGGAACGAGCAGCTGCGTGGGGCTTTGTTGCCGGCTGGGCCTAAACCACGACAGTGCAGTTAAGGCATCTGTATCTTCACATCATTAGTTTGTAATTGCTTTAAAACAAGGACTATTTTCTTCTGCATTCATGCCTAGTACAACAGATATCTCAACATTAATATACTGAAAAAATTATGATAAATCTTGGAAGTATTTTCTTTTTAAGTCATTTTACAGCATTCTGACATCTAGTGAAATGAAATGTCCAAAGCTATAATTGTACAAGCTGTGTTAATGGTTGAATAATGTCAGAAATTATACAAATAAATACATGTCTAATTTAAATGCTCTGGGTATGTCTGCTGAGTGTCTATTATATCTCTCATGTTGTTTTTTTTTTCCCTCATATTAGCTTCTATTTCTGATTCTTCCCTTTCCATGCAGCCCTCTAAGATGGACTATTCCTCCTTCTTACTGTGTGGCTACCTAGCCCATATTCTCAGCTGGCAGTTGCTATAATTGCTGATGTAAATTCTTTCCATAAACTGAAAGAAAGGTTTGGAGTGTTTTTATTCATATCAGTGTCTTGCAGAAGATCAGTCCAATATCATCTATCCTTCATGTCATTCTGTTCAATGCAAACTCATTATTGTGAAGTCTTGGATCGGCACAGATGAAGTCTATTTATTTCTGTATGAATATGTAGGAAAAAGCTCAACATCTCTATGAAGATTCTGTGCTGATGTTGGATCTGGTGATGCTAACTCAGTGGGAACCTTTCTTGTAAGAACAACTTGTAAGAAGCCTTTTCACTGCAGGGTAGAATATTTTGTTTCATTGAGTTTCAATGACATTAAATAATTATTCCAATTTCCAGTGGCCAGGAAAAGATGAAAAATACCTGTTTACAAAGCTTCTTCACATTCTGAGAGTTGAAAGAATGGCTTTGAAAACACTGTATGTAATTCTGGACTCCACAAGGATGAAGAAAAAGGGAACGGGGAAGAGAAGGCTTGGGGGAACCCAATAGCAGCCTTCCAGGGCCTGAGAGAAGGTGACTGATAGGAAAGAGCCAGGCTTTGCAGGGATGCCTGGCAGGAGGATGAGAAACAATGGTCATCAACTGAAATAGGGAAGATTTTGGCTGGTCACAATGGAAAACATTTTCATCACAAGGACAGTCAACACTGGAGCAAGTTACTCAGGAAGTTGTTTGTGGTATCTCCTTCCCTGGAGATTTTCAACTAACTAGAGCAACCTGGTCTGAATTCAGTGCTGACCTTGCTTCAGGCAGGAGATAGGGTGAGAGACATCTCAAGATCCTTTCCAGTCTCCATTCTAAGTTTGGGCTTGGCAAAATGATGCCTGAAATTATAATCTATGGTGGTTTTTGACCTGGAGTTTTGCGCTATGAAAATGCAGGCATGGAACTTGCAGGTTACAGTACTTAGTGATGTGGGAACAGGGTTGGTAAGAAAAAGATGATTGTTTATTCCTTACTGATAAAAAAGTCAATCCCAAGCATTTTCATCAAAAACAAACCACTGAAATTTCAGCCCCTGCTCCAATGACTTTTTATACAAGCTGGAGTAAGTCCAATGGAAGAGAATGAGAAAAGAACCAATTCCAACTATTTTTTTGGTGAATTATGGATGTTTTCCAGCCCCAGACTCCACACTGAACTGCTCTCCTCTGTCACCAGGTGCCATGCAGCCCTTCAGCCTAGGCAGTGGTGAAAGATAAGAGACGGAGGTGGAAAAACATTCGCCTCCAGCTGGCCTGGCCCTTCTCCTCTGCTCTTCTCAGGACACTCTATTGGACTACAGAAGCTGGAGTTCTTGTTCTCCTGGTTTCTCATGTCCTCTCTGAGTGCTGATCCAGAGACCTATTGAATAAAAGGTCACCACTACTTTTCTTCTGGTGCTCTCTGCATTTTTTCTGAATCCAGACCAAAGAATTCTTTTTTTTTCCTGTGGAAATTAAATGCATCAGTTCACTTTGGACTTTTTACAAATAATGTGTTGAAAATAATTCCCCTACTCATGAACACTTACCAGAGAGGATTGTGTGTGCAAGATTCTCAGCCAGCACAAACCTCCATGCTCCATTGCTTTTCATGAAGCTATACCCCAGCTAAAGGTCTAGTCTGAAACACAAATCTGGCATCTGGCCTGGTGGACCACCTGAACCATCCTCTTGCTCATGTCAAGAGTGCCAACACCTGACCTCTCTGTAGTGATAAAGTTCACGGTCAGAGACTACACACACAACCCCATTGCGTAATGTACCCAGATGTCTGGAATCAAACAGTGGGACATCTGTTTTCATCAAGCAACCTTTCATAGTCAATGGATGTGTTTGGCTGCCTTGTGTTGTATTCAGGTGCAGTGCTTCAAAATATATGCAGACACTAATGCACTTGTTTCAATGCACAATTATTTAACAGCAGGCAGCTATGACATCCAAAACCTGGCATGCACAATCCTCTGGAGTGCCACATCTGCGTTTATTGAAAAATTCCATATCAACATACACAAGCTAGTGTTTGCGTATGTTTGGAGCTCTGCACCTGTGTGTATACCAAGATACCCCACAAAAAGGAGTTATAGATTTGTTGCATTTCTTGCTTGATTGAGTGAGTGAAAGGTAAGCCCATATGGGCAGTCTTTTTCTGTTCCTCTTAGAAGGAGAAAGAAATATCACTTCTACCCTTCTTGGCACATCAACATCAACAAAAAGGAACAAGATATTTGTTCAAGAAAATGTTTGCCTATTCTTAGGTCTCAGCACACATTTGGACCTCGGAACTTCGACAGTTCTTGGTATAGCAAAAAACTCCCAATGTGAATCTCTCCAGATAGTTGTTAAGGTCCCCCATTACTCTTCCAAACTATATCAAATTTTCCATTATCTTATTTTTCAATTAGCCTGTTGTTCACCTCTAACAGGCTTGTTACATAAGTTGTTTTTGCCTGAATAACAATGAAGAATGAGATTTTAATTCTGTTTGGAGATGCTTCCTAAATGGTTTGTTTTATCATTTCTCCTAGTATTTATTTCCTAAGATTTTCCATTGCCTTTGACTTCATTTGTACTTGTGATCAAATTATTTCAGTATTTAGTAAGCTCTTTATCCTCTTAATTTGTGTATGCTATGTTTGAAGTTACAAAATCTTAAATGATTCTCTAAACAGCCCTTTTGACTTCCACAAGTGTTATTCCAGTTGCAGCATATAACTGTATGCAGTTATTGAATGAGTAGCAGTTCTATTTATCCTTGCAATGAAGCTGTTTCCCTCTGCATCCACACCTTTCTCCTCAAAAGTCCATGAAACCATTATGTTTGCCCTATAATTGGCAGTGACCTTAAAACCTGTCACTTATACTGAAGAAAATAATAATTTTTTGATCTGTTCACTGTTAATTAATTAGCATGGTTTAAAAAATATGGTAAAAGAAAAATAAGTACATTTATTTTAATGGCTTAAATACACGTTTGGAGTTCACTAAATGTGTGGAAACCACTAGTCACCTTAGGTAGCTGGACGGACCTGGGAAAATAGCAATAACAGATCAACCAGTTATCAGATTAATAATATTCCTCTGTATATAAGGAACATGGACACCAATTAACACAGAGGTAAAAGAAAGTGAAAAGACAGAGAATCGACGTCCCTGAGTGAAAAACGCAAATAGGTCATTAATCCTAAAATACTCATGTGGTATTTACAAAATATTTAGCTAAAAGGCCAGCTATTGTCTTCCCAGTCTGCTTTTATTATTCTTGGGAGGATGCACCATTATGTCAGCAATGAGGAAAAACATGCATAATTTCAGGATTTGTCCATGGAAAGAAAGGAAAGCAGCAAGATGTTACAAAAGGGCCACCACAGGCTGCAGCTGTTTGGAGCTGCCAGATTTAAAGACTCAACTCCAGAAGCACCCGCCAGGAATAAAAGCCACAAACAAATATAGTTTTGTCAGCGAGAAAGTCAACAGGTTTCAACTTACACAAAATACTCCCAAAAGATTCTTTCCCTTGCGGTTTGGTAGAACCATGGTGCTATATGTAATGATGTAATGTAATAATGTTTCAATTTTCTCCTTTTTTTGATTAAAGTGCTTTGTTTAGGAGTGGAATATGCATAGAAGTTGACATACAGGTAACTAAGAGGCACCAGTTTATTATGTGGGTCAATAAAGGGCTACAGTCCAGAGGAGCACACAGCCCTCCAGCTCCACATCTGGTTGAGAGCTCGACCCTGACGAAGGCTGCATGTGCCCTTGAATAACCCATCTTAGAAAGTCTAGACAAACAGCTAGATCATTTCAAGGCACTTGCTGAAATCTGTTCTAATAACTGAGAGCCTCAAGGTGTTGCTGTCCCTTGTTTCTTATTTATTCTTGTTTGCAACTTCTCTTCACTCTTGTTTTAATTTCAAAGTAATTTTCTTCTGAATCTGTATGGGTGTGCAGAATGTTGTAAAATAGATAAATGTGAGATGAGAGCTAGAAGTACCAAACACTTAACCTGCTGCTCTCTGGGTCATAATATAGATGGGTGCTTCGCTTAAAAATTGTTGTTGAATTCTTAATAATTCCTCTCCACAGTCCCAAACTGTCCTTTATACCAACTGGCTGACAACAAAGTGATGTTCCCTCTTCAACTTAATTAAGCAAGTAGATTTGCAGCATTTTGGAGTTGCCATATCTCAAGATGCTGTCACATCCTTTCTTCTATCAATAAAGATCCTATTGAAGCAGAGAGTCAGACAGTTTTCCTATTTTTAAAGCTAAATGGAAGTGGAAGAGTACAAAACCGGTAGAGACAATGGCATTGTACATTGGATACCATGTAAATGTGGGTTTGTGTCAGGAATTTTTTCTTATGCAAGTACAGAGGGCAGAAAGCCATTATTCACTCTATGCATTATATGCCACAATATGAAATCATCTCTAGTAGACTGAAGATGGAGCTGGAATTCTGTTCAGTGTTTCTGTTTGTTAGTGGTGAATGAAAGAAGCCCAGAGGTCCAACTTAGCAGACCTGAGCCACACAAGTAAACCCTGTCAGTGGCAGCTTTGGTGCTGATAGGGTCCATCTTGCACAGGCACAGTGGAAGTGTTCCACTGCAGAGTCCTTACCCTGAGGGAGTGCTCCATGGTTTAACTGTGCAGAGCTTCATCCGCTCAGATTGTCAACCTAAATGAGGTCAGTGCTACTTATGCAACAAGGACAACAGCTACCTATTATTACAATGTATCTATAATAAATGAAGTTTTATACGAAAATTTGACTTCTGTCAACTTTAATGGAGAAACTTAGGCTTGCATGTAATTCGGAACCTCCTTCCAATAATAGAAAGAAACTCAAATATATTTTTTGATCAGAAAACCTGAATATTTAGTTTTGTCTTTACTCCTCAAGGAGAACTCCTGCCATAGTCCAAACTTACAAATGCATGTAATAAATGAAGCATTAAGATTTCTTTCCTTTTCAAAGGTAAGAGCAGTTTCAGTTAGAATCAGACCAAGGGCAGACACATTTTTTGTGTGAGGAGGACATGATTGGCAGCCAGGGATCCCATCCCAGGCATCCCACCACTGCTGCTGCTGACCGCTCACACTCTCAGAGGATATGACCCCTCCGATCTGCTGGAATAGCTGCTTGTGTAATTGCTCCCCACAGATTTTGTCAGAACTCCAACTAAAATTTACAGGCTGGCTTTTTCTAACCGAGGTCTGAATGGGATGGCAGAGTTTTCACATGATGAATATACATCAGCAGGTCTGGAAAGGCAGTAAATTCCAAGGTGGGATGGTACCTGGCTGCTCCTGACAAGCAGAGGGGTTTGGATTGAGTGGTCTGTGTGGGCTCTGAGCAGAGCAGGATACTGCCCTTGCTGTCAGAGCAGGAGCCTGGGGACAGTGGAGCTGCGTGTACCATGCACTGGAGCACAGGGCAGAGATCATCTGGCTTGTAACTTCAGAATAGTATGTCAAAAAGCTTCATCATTTGGCCTCAGTGACCAAGTATGGTGCTGAGCTGTGACAAATAGACATAACAACCCCCTTAGACGTTGCTTTGGCATCTTTTATGTGCAGTTGTATTGCAGTATGTTTTACAGCCTGCGCATCTCTTGAAGACCTTGTCTGTTCATTGGTTACGATGCCATAACATATTTATTTCTTGCAAATGATTAGCATGTCTTGAACGTATTCTTTTAAAGCTGTCTCTTTCACATGCCTCTAAGCTTAATAAAGCTCTGTGTTTTTGTTAAATGTGCATTGCTTTCTGCTTAACTGTGAAAAACAGAAACAAAAAATAGAGAGGCTGCTGTGACTTTGCCAAAGGTTTCATGTAAGTAAAAAAAATCAGCAAACTACCAACACATGTCCTCATGTTTCTAGTCAGAAAGGAGAGAGTTTTTCACATAAGTGCTTATTGAATAGATCAATCCTCCCAACATATTTCATCCGATAAACAAAGTTCAATATGCCTTATATGAATTACCTGTTTCCTCACATCAGCTGTTTAAAGAACTGAGAAAAACTAGTACTGAGAACACTCCAAAATACCATGTTTGCTGTCTACAAGCAACATGTTTTAGCAGCTGTTCCTTAAAACAGAACTGACATAATGTGAGCCCCACTATTGCCCTTGCTTTCTTTCATCCTGGGCCCAGATTGCTTTCATGCGTATCTTCTCATGTAAATCAGTTTGCATTGTTTGGTGCTTACTTTGTGTAAAAATGCTGCCATGGAACATTAGAGGATTTCAGCAGACTGCACCAAGCCACATTCTTTACATGCCACTTTTGAAACCTGCATTCAAATGAATTTGAGAGGCAAATCACCTTGTTGTTTTGGTAATCACCAGCTTCTGCAAGTGCTGAAAGTGCCGGTGAATTATCTGTGTACATCCCTTGGTGGCCGAATTTGTCATCCTAATGTGTGGGAAGATGGCCTGTCCAAGTGAATGATGGACTATTATGAGAAGTACCACTGGGGGGAGGTCCTGGGGCAATAAAGGTGACTGGGGCAAGCTGCCTTCAGTCATCTCTAGCTAGTTTTTTCATAGAGAAGTTTTGGAGCTATTGCTGTATATCTCACCTCTGCAGAGGGACTTGTTCTTACCATATCACACTAGTACTCTTCCAGGAATGCCAACATGAAGCATGAAAATAAGGTACCCATCACAATATCCATTGTCTTTCATATCTCCCTATGTTTCTTCTCTGCCACCAATCCAATACCTGTGCATATCTCTGCAATGCTCTGACGTTCTTGCAGCCATTCTTTCTCTCTAGAAAATGTCAACACATCATAAACACACTATGTGGTGTTAGGAAAATGTCCTCTAGTGTATTCAAGTACTTTATCACCTCTACACATGGACAAAATTAGGCATCATTCTGGGCAAATAAAAGTCTTATGCTGAGGAAATGTCAAGGCAAGACTGGGAAGGCAGCACATCAGCACTGCTTCTGCGTAGAGGGCATGGAGACAAGGGGTATACTGCCAGGAAGCCCAGCATGACACACGCATAAAAGTAAGCCCTGTGAACACAAGCAATCAAAGCTTTTAGCATGCCTGGAAAGGTGTGTGCACAGAATTTGATTTGCCTTTTCAAAAACACAGGACGGATGTCGGCATCCAGTAGCACAGACAGACGTGCCAGGGTAATATTTCAAGCAGGATATGAAGCAGTGACTGGAGAGAGCACTGAAAGAACAAAGTCTGGGCTTTTAATTAGGAAGAGTAGAGCTGTCCTGGCTCCAACAAAGTTAAAAGGGTTGCTTTGCCAAGGCTGTGATCAAGGTTTTGAAGGATTCTGGACAGGTCTCTACTATGAAGCTTTATGAGCATAGCTGTGCTGGCTACCAGTGTGGAAAAATCACAGCTAGCAATGCCAGCAAAAGCCCTGGTCTGGGCACAACTGTGCTTTCATAGAATACTTCAATTTGTTTAACCTGTCTCACTTGAGACTGGTTTCAGTTAGGAAGAAGCAAGCCCCATCAGAGAGGTCCCCACTAGGTGCCTCTGCTGACACGGCTGTGGTGGGATGACTGCCAGCAGAGGCCAGACAGACTTGAGACACCTAAACAGTGCTTAAGTTCTTCAATATGAGATTGTTCAGATTGAAATCAACTTTGCTCCAGGGGCAGGTAAATTCTTGCTAGCCAGCCAGCATGAACTGGGTGGCTCAAAACCTTATTTGCAGAGAACTCCTGCCATTAAGAATTAATAATGTTCAGAAACAGCATGGTAGCTTGGTGCATGTCAGCAGTCACATCCCTCAAAGGCAGAGTTTTCAGGCTGGAAAAAAAAATCAGATGGGCTGAGGAAACCCTCTGCAGAGAGGAAGAGTGGGAGCAGATGCCTTCACTGGGACAGGGTGACTGAGCCACCTACAGCTCAGCAGCTCAGGAGATAACCCCTGGCAGAGTCCAGCAAACAGTATCCAGCAGCCAGTGCAGGAGCCACCTCATGCTGGTTTTCCCATGTTGCTTTTTGAAAAAAAAAGGAGATGTTTCAAAAGAAAGATGAGTAGGAGTAAGATTAACTGCCAAGTAGATAATCCACAAGGGTAGAAAAAATATTGTTATAAATATCTGATCATTGAACTCTGAAATCTCAAGCACTTGTTAATTACTTTTAGACTACTTTGATACCACGTGTAAAACCAATCATCCTGAAAACCAAGGCATTGCCACATATGCAGAGGGCAAGACCAGCAATGAAAATAAAAGGTGAATCCATATTTATTTTGCAGGCTAATTGATTACTTTCAAAAAATGCTTGAGTGTCTTTAAAGTAGATGACAACAAAATAGGTTTGGGGAAGAGTGGTGAAGAACTGCCCAGCGGAAAAGGACCTGGGGGTGTTGGTTTAGAGACGGCTGAATATGAGCCAGAGCGTGCCCAGGTGGCCAATAAGGCCAACGGCATCCTGGCCTGTATCAGAAATACTATGGTCAGAAGGACTAGAGAAGTGATCACCCTCCCTGTACTCAGCACTGCTGAGGCTACATCTCGAGTGCTGTGTTCAGCTTGGGCCCCTCACTACAAGAAGAACATTGAGGTGCTGGATCAGGTCTGAAGAAAGGCAGCACAGCTGGTGAAGGGTCTAAAGAAGAAGTCTAGGAGTAGCTGAGGGAACTGGGATTGTTTAGGCTGAAGAAAAGGAAGCTGAGGGGAGACCTTACCTCTCTCTACAACTACCTGAAAGGAGGTGGTAGTGAGGTGTGTTGTTTGGTTTGTTTTACCAAGTAACAAGTGATAGGACAAGAGGAAACGGCCTCAAGCTGCACCAGGGGAGGTTTAGGTTTTTTATTACGGAAGATACACTCATATGCCTTTTAATTTATTTTAAGGCAACATTTTTTGCAAAGACAAAAGCTGTGTTACGCTGTAAAGCAATTTCAGAGATCTGTGTGATACTTCTAGTACTTTAATTGCAGCATATAGGAGGAGATATAATATTACTGTCACTGAGTAATACTCATCTAGCTTTCTTTGAAGCTAATGGTAGACTACTGTTGCTATCAGTCAGAAACAAATTGGGCCTTGAACATGTACCCATTTAAGTAAATTGCTTGTTAGCTTCTCCCATCAAAACTGCGGTTGAGCCTACCATTGCCAGGCTGAGATGAAACTCACATTCATTTAGAGAAGCAACACCGAAGTGTAGCAGTTGCAGAATATGAATTGTTCTGGCTTTTCCACTTCCTTCAGCCACCCCCATGGAGAAGAAGGCAGGCAGGGCAAAACCAGCCAGCACACAGCTCTGGCTGATATGAAGCAATGGTCTCTAGCAGCCCAGCTGTGCCATTGCTGGGCAAGCACCAAGTTTGCAGAGTCCCAGAAGAGAGGCTTGCATACCTTGCCCAAACTTGTCTTGATCTTCCTGGAGGTTTGTTTCTACTTGGTTTTCTTGTTTCTGCTTAGTTTTCTTCTGACATGCAATCCAAGTACTGGATCATAAGGTGCAGTTTTCTTGAACCTCTACAATAGCCTGGAGATCTTCAAGAGAATCCCAGCATGAGAGCACGTATGAATGCCAAGCATGAAACTGCCTGTCTGTCCTTGTTGTCCTCTCTGAGAAATAACTGAGAGTTCAATTCAGAGTTTCTAATAGATTTTATTTCTGGAGAATACAATATGGTCTTTCCTCAGCACATTTACCAAAATGAATATAAAATGTGCCCATTCCACAAACCTCTTAAAAAGTCCTGCATGCAATAAGAGGGTTAATAAGTCAGCTTCTCCTGTGCCTATAGACATTAGTTTTTATGGCTAAATGTTAAATTTTACAGTTACATACATTTTATATGCACTGATTTTTATTGCATAGACAGTTCTGCATTTATGAATCATCCTCAGATCCTTTAGCAATTTGAATCTAGGAATGGAAGCTAAAATGCTGCATGGTACTAATATATTTTTTTGTTTTGTTTTAAAAAACAATTTACAAAGTATTAAGTCCTAGGCACAGTTAAAAATTCTTATTTTCAGGAAAGAAAATTTAAACTAATGAACACCTGAAGTGACACATATCCCAGTGAAATCAGCATAGACATTTAAAGAACTACAAATTGGATGAAATTAAATGCATTAAAAATATCTCAAGAATGAGACAAAGACCCTTTCCTATACATACATACTTCTTAGAGACTTTTTAAAAAAACTCTTCCCCCCAAAAGACAAGTGGAACTGCAAATTCTTAATATAAACATCACTTTCCCCTACACCCTCACTAAAATATTTCTGTAATTTCCAAACAATGCCATGTGTTCTGCTACCAAATTGGATCAAGGAGCTTGTGCAGCTTATCCATAATGTTGTTGTCAGAACTGTTTATAGAACATATATTTCATCCGCAGGGTCTATGTCTTGAAACACAGTTTATTATTCTGGGCTCACGGCAACTTTCAGTGCTTTGGATTCAAAAGCTGCTGACAGTTCATTTTAATTTCTCAGTCTCTGCATTTCTGTGTTTAAACCCAGCCGAGTCCTGGCAAGCTGACGACTCGAGGAGTGCACCTCCAGCTAAAGACACGAAGGAAAAGATTTTTATTAGCAGAAGATAACCATCAAACTAAATTACACCATGACTCTTTAAGGACAGATAGATACATTTGTGTGGAAACGTAAAAGTAATTGCCATAAAACTCATCAGAAAAATAGGCACTTCTCATACCACTTTCAAATGATATAGCCTTCTTGCTAGCTACAGGGCAGCCAAAATAATCCTTCATTGGAAAAGCAGACATGGGATGTATATTTATTAGCTACCTAAATAATTTGAAAAGGAAGCAAAAATAATTAGGATCAAAAAGTGAACAATCTGAAATATACCATCAAATGCAAGTGTGTGAATTAATACAGACTTAATCTTGTAAAGTGTTGATCTCTGAACAAAGGCCAGCAAGTCACTTAAGTACACCTTCTAACTATAAATGCATCACACGAGACCCATGGGGGTATGACTGCAGGCAGTTGTTTTAATGTGGCAATGAACAGAAACACAGAATCCAGCATCTTGCAGGACTGAACCCTCTATGCTCATTTTAAATGTCCCAGAGTGTACGATTTAACTGCATATATTTTCCAAATATACGATATCTACAGACATAAGCATGCAAATCCAGAAGTCTGCTTCTCTTATATAACGGCTATTAGAATTTAAATGTTCGTATAGGCACAATTTAGAGAGAAACTTTAAGTTTAAATGATACCACTTTTGTTAAAAGCACCTCCAGCCCACCCAGCAAGTTGTAAATCCTTTAAAAATGAATTCTTCTACCTCTACGAAACTTTTGTCCCTAAATAGGTACTTTTCCCATCATTGTCTATTTTCTTTAATGTTTTCTTATTAGCAATAACTACCACATCTTGCCTATCATGCCAAGCTGTTAAAGAATTAAATGTCACAGAAAATGCTGGACATTTCCTAGGGATTATTGCATGCCTTTAAATTCTTAGTAAATTCAGGTTGATTTAGGTGTAGGCAGTTCTGTTGCAAGGATAAAAGTTGCTGACTACTGTGAGTGTCTCAGAAACTTCAGGAATGAGGTACAAGAGTTAAGAGACATAAAGTATGAATAAATTCCATCATTCCCAGATGTTTCCTGTAAATGCAAAAAGAAACCATAATGTGATTTTGTTATGGTCAATACCAATTTCCATTTTAACCCTATTAAATGATCAGTGAATCATGATAGGTGATCCTGATAAATCTGTCTAATGTTATCCCATGAAGTTCTTGTTTTCAGTGGCTTATATTTTGCCAAACCCAACCATTTAGACTATATCTTGCTTCTTTATCTGCTTATGATTTTGGTTTTTAGGTTTTGGTACAACAGTTCAGCAGTTTCTGAGAAGTATGCGGGAAAAGAGTCAATAACTTTGCAAGAGCTTGAGCTAATATTTTAGATGCTTTTTTTAGAGTGCTCTTTATGTTCACATATAGCAGTAGGGAAATTCAATTTAGCAAGATCTGTGCTGTGCCCATGAAAAACCTTGCTTTGGGTAAATGACAAGATAATAAAATATATATATTATACTTAGATATATTATATATATTTTCTATATATCCATTTTTATATCTATTTATATATATATATAAAATATGTCTTTATTTTATATTTATTTATTTATATGCATATATATAAAACAGGATTGTACACACAGTGATTGGCAGAACTTAATGAATGTCTGCTGAAAATATCACCGGGTATCCCATCTTCACTGAGCATGCTTCATCCCCCTTGAAACAACTGATAAATACCAAGTATAGCAAGCATACCATCAGGAAAAGATTCATAACTCTGACTGTCCATCTCTCTCTCGTACCAGGGAGCCCAGGACACCCCAGGTATGGCCTCACCAGGCTTGAGCAGAAGGGAAGGATCACCTCCTCGACCTGCTGGCAACACTGACAACATTAATTTCTAAAAGTTGATCATATGTATCATAATCAGGGCAAGCAAATTATATCTCTAACTTTTAAGGAGTAAATATACTGATTTTGCTTTTTACTAAATTCTGTGTTCTTCATTTTCCCATCTTAACTTTTGAAAGCAGTTTTCTTAAAGTACATAGTATTGGTAGGCACAATTAATAAAATATATGCACTGGAAATACAATCCCAGGTTTTTTTTAACTCTTAACAATTCTATAACCCAAAGTCATAAATTCCATGTAAATATTTAATTACACATATGTAATTGAACTAGGAATGTGCTTTTCTCTGATGCAGATTTATGAAATTGATTGTAAAAAGGGACACTACTTGACTGTCTTTTCTTTTTATGGCAGAGCATTGTCAGCATTTTAATATTGTCAGTGTTTTAATATATTGAATATTACTAATGTTTCACCAGTGTATAACTTTTTAATTAGAACTTTTCTTTGAATAATTGCTTCAAATTAATATATATGGGGGTTTTTTTAATATGACAATACTGTGGACATTTCAATTTCTCAGAATGTTGTTGAAAGGAAAGTTAAGAGCACAGGGATATACTGGAGATTTAGCATGTGCTGACATAGTGGAAGCATTACTGAAGAAACCTGGCTTTCAAAGGGTCAGTGTTAGCTCCTTCCTATGTTTAACATGGAGTAGATTCTCAAAACAAACAGAAAAAGCATCAATCAAATACAGAATAAATGAAATCAGCAGGTCCCATATTGCTTGGTGGAGAGTTCCATTGATGAACACCAGCATCATAGAGCCAACATTCTTGTGCCGTGGTTTTTCTAAGGTGAGCTGCCTCTGGCCACTATGCTTCAGGAAGATGGAAAAGAAATACTGTGCTGAAAGAGGAGCCTCGAGAAGTCCCCCGTGGCATATTCAGAGCTAATCACAGGGTCCTCATCATGCACTATGCTGAAGTTTGCTGCCTGAAAAGGCCTTTCTGCAGCATGTGCCCTGTGCTAAACTGCTCAGCCTCTCAGCTTGAACTGTCTGTGATGAGGAGGTCCTGGGGTGTTTGCTTGGTCTGAGGGGCTGAAACCTGGGAAGCACAGCAGCTACTTAATCAGCTGCTTCTACTCTAATCAAATCTCTCTTCTGTGCCTGGGCAGTAGTTTTTAACCCTAGCTGGCCTCTGCCATGCTCACAACTATTAAAATAATCTCATCAATTAGTTTAAATGAGTCAAGTGGTTACCAGAATGATTGGATTTAGGATTAGTGACTTCTTGTAATCTCAACATTTTTCTTACTGCATCTGCTGGCTAGAATTGAGCTTTTCTTAATAGCTCAGCTACCCTGAAGTCAAATCATCATCTGATAGTTATTTTTGCTAGTAGGAGATGGACAAAATTTAACTTATAGCTTAAACTAATGTCCTGGTTTGAGTTAAAACCAAACCAATTCTGTTCAGTGATTTTACTTTCATCTGAGTCTCTGCTAACTAGCTGCACTTTCTGAAGCTCACAGCATGTTTTCACAGACAGCGTCTGCTTCTAGCAGTGATAATGCTCCATGTTTAGAGTTACTACCAAGGGTTGGTGTGTGCAGACCAAGGTCACGGCCAGATCTTGTATACCACATTGGGGGGTGCAGAAAATGAAAGGCCACATCTGTGGGGAGGAGCAGCCAGGACAGGTGACCCTAAACTGACCAGCAAGATATTCCATCCCATATACGTCATATTCATTATAAAGCTGAGGGATCACAAGGGTCTTGACCCTTTTTTTTTTTGGTGGGCCCTTATGGCCTCCTCTTCAGCCAGCCTTCTTGTCTTCTGGACTCCTCCCTTTGGCCTTTTGCCTTCTCTGCCCTGCCTTCGATCCCAATTTGTGTGTTCCTGAACCCAGCTCCTGAACCTGGTTCCCATCTGCTGCTGAGCTCAGTCTGGGACTTTGCCAGTGCCTGCTCCACAGCCTCAGTGATGTAATTGGCATCAGGGGAAGGTTGGGTTTGATACTGGTTTTGTATATATTTGTATATATTCCGTTTTATTATCATTATCTTCATTAAAACCATTTTAGTTTTCTTTTCTGATCCAGAAGTCTCTCTCTCATTCTCTTCCTCTCTTATTTGGGAGGGGAGGGGGCCATAAGTCTCCCTCCCTTATCCTCTTTCTCTTCCTCTTTGGGAGGGGAGACAGGGGATAACAGAGAGCGTCTGCTGTAGGTCTGGTGGATTGAACCTAAACCTTGACAACTAACTACATAATCAGCGGGGATGCCACAGCTCAAGCCAGACTTCATCTGCTCTTGAATTCAGCCCCTCCCTTACCTTAACTGAAGCAGCCTGCATAGACCTAGTGTGGTTTCACAGCACACATCAGTGCTGCTCACTGCAGGGACATGCAGATATCTGAACTACTTTTAAATAAAAAGTGTGGGCAGGAGAAGCCATGCTGCAGCATTATAACAGAGCTCCACATGGATT
>VYZX01000915.1:100655-129157 GCA_013401335.1 Brachypteracias leptosomus
GGGCCCTTATGGCCTCCTCTTCAGCCAGCCTTCTTGTCTTCTGGACTCCTCCCTTTGGCCTTTTGCCTTCTCTGCCCTGCCTTCGATCCCAATTTGTGTGTTCCTGAACCCAGCTCCTGAACCTGGTTCCCATCTGCTGCTGAGCTCAGTCTGGGACTTTGCCAGTGCCTGCTCCACAGCCTCAGTGATGTAATTGGCATCAGGGGAAGGTTGGGTTTGATACTGGTTTTGTATATATTTGTATATATTCCGTTTTATTATCATTATCTTCATTAAAACCATTTTAGTTTTCTTTTCTGATCCAGAAGTCTCTCTCTCATTCTCTTCCTCTCTTATTTGGGAGGGGAGGGGGCCATAAGTCTCCCTCCCTTATCCTCTTTCTCTTCCTCTTTGGGAGGGGAGACAGGGGATAACAGAGAGCGTCTGCTGTAGGTCTGGTGGATTGAACCTAAACCTTGACAACTAACTACATAATCAGCGGGGATGCCACAGCTCAAGCCAGACTTCATCTGCTCTTGAATTCAGCCCCTCCCTTACCTTAACTGAAGCAGCCTGCATAGACCTAGTGTGGTTTCACAGCACACATCAGTGCTGCTCACTGCAGGGACATGCAGATATCTGAACTACTTTTAAATAAAAAGTGTGGGCAGGAGAAGCCATGCTGCAGCATTATAACAGAGCTCCACATGGATTTATTTTACTCAGGACTGCTGATGCAAAACACAGTGCTACTGCAACCAGTTTACTTCCAGCATTTGGCCTCCCTCATTTACACCTTGCCTTGTGTAGTTTTTATACCACAACAGAATATGGCCCTGGAGACCACCATTTACAGCATACAGTCCCTCTGCTCTCATCTCACCTCTGCATACTATATGCGAAGGATTAAACAGAAGTATTAATGGGTTTAAGCTCTGGTCCTGAGGGACAGGGATGGGGACTTGCTGTTTGGTGACTGGGGAGGGACCTTACTCAGCCCTCCTCCCTGTGCTGAAACCAGCCCCAAGGGAGTCCAGGTCCTCACAGAGGAAAAAGTGGCTTTGAAAATGTGTACTCCTGAAATGTTGTGTGGTTGTTGGGGTTTTTTTGTGGTTTGTTTTGTTATAAATCACAGAAAGCTGTTGGGGTTGCAGCGTGTCCCATCAATCAGCACACCACGCAGCGTCTATATTAAACATCCCACCAAGTCCCATTGGGAGCGTGAAATTTCTAATGACAGAAGATAAGAAAATATTCAGCAGGTTTTGTTAAACAATTTATATGTTAAAGGACTGAAAGGTCAGTGAGTAGAAATTGTGGTTTATCTTCCTTGCATATATATTGCTTGATGATTAGGTCAAAAATGTTACAAATACAGATGCAAGTGAAAAATATGACTATTCATAGGCAGAGATGAAAAAATAGAGATTTTTGTTATACTGTTCATTTTAGTCCCTGCACAACATATTCAGAGAATGGTTGAGCATTGCTAGAGAACATGGGAGCTGCTTTTCTGTCTCTATGGGTATTTTTTGCCTTACCGTATCTACAAAGTTTGTGTAAAAGCCAGTTCATCCTTCAATTTGCAGTATTAGACAAGTGCAAATTAGCTACATTTCCATCTTATTGACTGCCAAGGGGTTTGATCTTGTCTTCAAACACTTGTGGGGTGGGTGGTGCTTCTGTTGAGCTGGTAAGACTGGTTGGATAGTGCTGAAAATTCTGTAGCTCACATTTCCTATTTCATGGGGTAGATGTATGCTGGCCTTTCTGGAAAAAGAATTCATCAAAGGGAAGGGAAAAGACCAAATGCAGACCTTCTGTGCCTTGCCTCAGCTGAATTGAGTCAGACATCTTTAGCAATGAAGCTTCTGTTATGCTGAATTTAAGAGTAGTTTTCATTTCAGCAACGAGATATGAAAAATAATAAAGAATTTTTAATGCATAGGGCAGGCAACTGGGCACAAGGTATTTCTGGGCTTTTTTCCCAGATGTGTCATTGACCTTTTGAATATATCTTTGTGGGTCTGTTTTACTTTTTAAGGAGAAAAATAACGCAATAATTAGAGTGTTAAGAAAATGAGGAGGTTTGATTCACTGCAGCATGATCTGTAGGATAATGTCGCAGGCTGGGTTAGGAGACTTTCAGTGTATTTTGGTCCTTTTTTATATCCATTTTGTCATTTGTCTTTATTATGTAGCGGCTGTGATTCTGTGGTCTTCAGGGCAAATGCTCTATCTGGCTGTAAGTGTACAGTGAAAGTAGCTAGCTTTCAATGATAGGACATTCATACAGGCAAAGTCATTGGGCTTCTCTGAGATGCACGAAGGTCCATGCTGACCTGGTGAAGATGTTTTTGAAGATTGAGGTAGCTTTAAGCCATGATGTAAAATGCAGCATATACTTACACCTGTACAGGAATTTTCTACAAGGATGGTACAGAGCATCCACCTGATGCTGCAGAGGACACAGGAAAGTCCACTTACTCTTTACTGCTCGTTGTCACAATCCCCTCTTCTGGGGGAATTTGTGTGAATAGGTTCTGTAGATACATATCTATGTGCATACTGAAATGGTTACCAGAAAACAGTAAGAGGGAGAGAATGCATGGAGAGGTAGTGTGTGAAAGTCTGCCAAAAGCTGCTAAGTTCTGGAGACTTGTGGTCCTATTGAATCTGAGATGCGTGATAAACTCAGAACAGCAAGAGTCCACAGAGTGTGTCGAAGGCCATCAGCATGCAAGAGCATCAACACCGGGTTTTATATCTCAGACCAGAGCCAAGAAGGTGGCAGCTGCTTATATGCAAACACAGCTCACAGGCTACAGGGTTTATATATGCCTGGAGAAGGAAGGGATTTCTGATTACCTTCCAGAAAACACCAGTGCATTGGTATGACCTCTGCGTCTCGGTAAACACCCAGGGTTGTCCTCCACGCTGCTGCTCTAGCTATGTAAAATGAACTATTGAGGGGGATAATTGAATGGATGGTACCTGCTATTAATAGTAACAGCTTGATTCCGTTATTACCAATAGCTTAATTCGTAAAATGTGTTCCAATAAATATTGGTGATAGTTTGTATCTCCCCCTGACTAGTTCCCCTCTCTGGAAAATTTACCTTCTTCTCCGCCACAGCTGGAGACAAGGAGGCAAGACAAAGATGTCATACTGTCCTTGTAGGGAATGGGGGAGGAAGGGACGATGCTCTGTGGGGAGAAGCAGGGAGAGAACGGCTTTTAAAGGGGTAGGGAAGGAGAGGTCATCAACATAACGCCAGATATCCTGATAGAAATATAATACACATAGTAACAATAATGGTGGCATTAAATTAACAACATCCTTAGACAGCACTGCTCTGCCTCTTTCATTCAGTGAGTAAAGCAGATATAAGTGGGTAGTCATGTGAAGATTGCTAAGTATTCCTGTCCACAGAGGACTTTTTGCAGAGGCTTAACTCATTTTGACATGCAATTTAATTTCTGGAAACAGAACACCTCAGTCCACAGAACTTTTCTCTCATTAATAGTATTAATCAGCTCATGAATGGACAATAAAATGTTTGCCTTTATGTACTCCAGCCCTGTTGCTAAGAGCTACATACAGCAACAAACTGTACACATAAATTTTCACATTTTTCCTAGCTAAAACTCCAACAAGAAGAAAAAAAATCTGCTGACATTGATAAAGAATTTGAAAAAGCTCCTATGGTTTTTGCCATTCCAGACTGTCAGTTTATAGTCTGGGAACATTATCGCAGCTTCATTTCCACAACAAAAAGGACCCATTCTTTTCTTAAAGGTTTGACTGTTCATCCTGTCCTTGGTGTTCTGCATCAGAAATGCACTTGTGTTGTCAGCCTTTCTATTAGCACTCACTTATCGAGGGTGCCAAAGAAAAGTCTAAGAAAAGGACAAGTGTCTAACAGGTTACTATAGTTTCTTTTGTGCTCTTAAAATTTGCAGACTTCAAGTGTTGAAAAATGTAATTAACAATTGCGCATATGATAAATTTAAAAATCGGGTGAACTTTTCACACTTGAATGTTAACCATTTCCACTGCCTATTCTCCAGTAAATTTCAATCGTTGACTATTTTGACTCTACTAATTTTTGGTGGGCTGTAATGCAGCTGGCTTGTACTAGGCATTTTACAGACACAGAACAAAAACCAGCCATTTAAATTTTCAGTGTAAATCTGGCAAAACAGAAGGTATTTTCCCTCCAAAGGTGAGAGGAAAGGATTTCAATTACTGCAGGCTGGTAGGTGAGAGGTGTCTTGCTAATATTACATTATTGAGTTCCTAATTTTTTTCACTATCATTTTATATAGTCATTTAGTTATGAAAATGTATGAATAATCCACTTACTTATGCTATGTCAACTTAACACAGTCTCATAAGCAAATCAAATATGGTGTTGGAAACATCTAAAGGCAAAGCAAAATTAATGCAGTCAAGGGTGGAGAGATCATACAGCCAAAGATCTCACATAACAGTGTTGTTCCACTGAAGTACCCCAATTAAACTCCAGAACAGACTAATTGTTAATGGATATTATCATCTTAAGGTTACTTGATGTCTTCTTACTGCAAGAATTGAGTCCAATGGTTTTAGTGTCATCTAATTTAAAGCATACTGGTGTCTATATCACAAAACTGTATATCACAACTCTATATCACAAAACTGTGATCAGTTTTGTAGGGAGCTGTGATATACAGTTGACAGCCTGGTAGGCAATCTCAGCAGCAAATCCAATGACTACTGCATTAGCCTCCGGTGGCAGCATTTGCAGGTCAGAGTGAGGTAAGACTGTATCAGGAAACCTGTGCTGTGCATATTCCACGGTAATAACCTGAACTTCATTCTCTGAGGCTTCCAGGGTAATATTTACCAAAAGTGCTAGTTCACACAGTCCTTAAAAATGCAATTGAGACTTTGCCTGCAGGAGGATATTACACCAACTTTAGCAATTACAATTAGAAAGAGACAGGCTTAAGTCAGTAGTATTGAATTTTGTTGTCCTCTCTTAAAAGATTGGTGCCCAAGAATAGAATTATTCTGCAACATAGAATTAAAGAGTAAACACCTCAGCATTTTAATAACTGCAAAAGCCATTTTTGTTGGAATGCCATGAACATTATTGCTGTGAGATAAAACAAAGGACAATCCTATAAAACAGTACATAAAAAGACAAAGACATTACTTGTCACACTGCCTATTTCAGGGCTAAAGTGCTGGCTACATGTTCCCATTGCACTATTTTAATGTTTCCAGATGGCTTCTGCAGAGGAGTGCTTACTTTTTCTCATGAAGGAATGAGACTATTTCTTCATCCAACACAGTTCATATAGGGAACACAGAAAAACTCTCCCTATTACCTTTTTGCTCCCCATCTCCCTGGGCTGGTGAGACAAAAGGAAACTAATTGCAGCTCACTAGCACTAATAACAGATTTTTGGAAAGCAATGCAAATAAATCAATGTTGAATCAAAGGGACGTAATAAATTCAGTTCAGAGGCTTCACTCTATTGCCTATACCTGTAGTCTCTCTAGTATATATGTGCTGATAATTAGGTGTGAGTGTCACAACAGTAATAAAGGCATTAATCTGCCTGCTAATGTCGAGATAGGTTAAAGAAACAGGACCCAGAATATTTATTCCTCTTCAAAAGGCAAGGAGCCTAGAAAGAAAGGACAATGAATTTAAGACCTTGGGAGTCAAAAAAGCTGGGTGGGGGGTGAACAGGGATTGTAGGTAACTTCAGAGAGGTTCTTGGAGGAACAGATTATCCAAGGCATTTAAAAGGATTACAGATTAAGACTCACAAAGCAGGTGAAATGATTCAGATTGGAGGAAGACATGGTTACAAAAGAGAAGGTGAAGATGGGTTTAGCAAATTTGTTCTAGGTAAGAGCAAAAGGATGCTTCGAAATGAGGGCAGAAATGGCCAAGTGTTTTAGCAATGAAGATAAATTGTCACAGATAGGCTTTCTAATGTCAAATGGAATAAAATTATTTGATTTAATAAGTATGTAGATGGAGAGGCGGAGGGAGAATGAGAAATCAAAGGTAATAGGAGTGTTACAAGATAAGGAGGACAGTAAAATTCTGAACAAAAAAGGGGAGAAAAGAGCATCCTTGGGACAGCTGAAAAAGTCTCATCTGAAAAGAGTTTGAAATGGCAAGGTAACACCTAAGAAGATATGCCAGAAGCAAAAATTCACAACAGGAGATAAAAAAGTTGTAAGTAATAGAAACTGTTGGGGAGGATGAGTTAGTCAAAATAGAGACTATAAAGGAGGAGGACTGAGGGTGAAAATCTGAAGGGTGCCAACAGATAGGGGAGAGGGAGTGGGAGGATCTACCAGAAGAGGTGCCTGTTTGAGGTAAAAGTAGAAAGCAGAGAGCACAGGCTCACCAAATCTAAGGTGGAAAGGAAGAAGATGTGGAGAAGTGGCAGTGGTGCTGAAGACTGCATTAAGGGGATCTGAATTGAAAGAAGCCCTCTGGTTTGGCTAGGAAAGAACATCAGTGAAGGGAGTCTCAGTGGATACTAAAACTAGATAATAAAGCAAGTCTGATAAGTACTATCCAGGGATGAATATTTGGAAGTCTAACTGGGTGTGTGAAAAGCTCAGGGTGCAAAGGGCAACCGTGTTTCCAGGCTGACTGAAAGAATCTGGAGAACACAGGCAGGGCAGCAGAGAAACGGCTGAGGAATAAGGGGCAGTTGGGACTGTGTGAAGAGGGAATAGAGAGATAATACCAAAGTAATCTTACCCTCCAAGGCACATAAAGCAAGGGAAGAGTTGGATTTAACTGAGAGACAAACAGAGGAGGTAGAAAAATCAAAGTAGTTTTAATTGTTTTTAAGGGAATTTTGCTATTTAATATTAGAAAAGGATTGCACACTTTGAAACTGTCCCTTCCACATCTTGCAGATGTCTCAATAGATGCAGTTCCATATATTAAACTGATACTATAGATGACCTTATTTCCTGAAGGAGAGACAAGAGATTAATTTATGTAGAAGCTTTTCAGCCATTAAAAGTACAACAGAACTAGACAAAATATCAAAAAACGGTCTCATTTATGGTGCAATTTAGCCATTAGTGTTGAGGTGAAATTTTGGAGAATAATTAGGGTTGATTAATAGATTTACAAGTCCTGTGAATTACAGAATAAAACTCTGTTGGTACCTTTATTTTCAGTCCTTCTTTTTCTGAGGATACTATGGGGACTACTGAGGCCACACCAGCATTGAGGCTAAAGTACGAAGGCAGCCTGATTTTGATTTCCCTCAGTGACTAGAAGATCGACTTATCTGGCATGGTCTGGGAGGAGAACTTGTGCCTAGATGATTAGTTTAGAAAGTCTTTCACAGTTTTCCTGTCATTAAACAATCATGACAGAGGAGGCCAGCTCCCAGTTTCTAAGACACTTGTGGCTTACCAAACAATTTATGTTGCTCGGAAGGGCTACTGATGAGACAGGCTCTACTTGCACCTTGGCACCAACTATTTATGCCCTGGTTCCAAGGCAAGGTGTGACAATGATGTAGTGTGCTGTATCGGTAGTCTGGTGCTATACCCGCAGTTCTGTGAAGGCTGCAGTCCCCTCACAAATTCAATACGTTTGCCTCAGACACTAAAATACCCGTCACTCCAGTGCCAGCATAGTGTGCAGCTGCTGTTTGTCACATCCTCATCATACATGGTGAAGCATTAGCCATGATAAAAGCATTGCATTAGTTGAGTATAGAATAAATTGTTGACTTATAGTAAACCACTGACCAAGGTTGCCAGTCTGGCTTATGTGTTAATCTGAAATATAAAAGTGACTTTATGTACCCAACATTGAAAATGCCAAGGCAGCCTCCCTATAACCAACAAGAAATACATCCCTGCAGATGACACCTAACTTCCCTGCAACATGGCCAGGTAAAGAAATTGTAAAAAGAGCCTTCTAAACATATTGTTCCCTCTTCCTTGTGTAGAAAAGTAATAAATAATAAATGGTATGAGCATAAAAAATGTTTTTTTAAAAAGGCCACTTGCCATTCTATGCCTTAACATAATTAAGTTCATTTAGTAGAGCAATGACTTATCTCTTCAACAAGACCTCTTGCGGGCTGATCTTGGTAAAGATGTTAAATAATACATTTTAAAAAAGTGATCACCCTTCAAGTCACACAAACCAAAAGACTGGATTTTATCTGCTTTGAAAATGAATTTTTTATGCAACATAAAATCAGCAACACAGTAGTCATCTTTCTATTTAAAAAATATCATAGTAGGAGGATGCTTTCAGGTTGGTTTTTTTTTTTTGTCAAAGATTAAATATTCTTTATAGTTTAAACACAGAGACTGCCTAGTCTTGTTAGGAAGCTGGGTTGGCAAAAACTTCAGAGAATCTATGCAAATCTATACATTGATACAGCTGATGATTAATAACGTGTAAATTTCTTACAACTCAGATCCACTTATATCTAATAAGAGGCAAGAACTTTGGTAAAGCTTCTAGTCAGAAAGAGACCCAGAATCTCTTCCCAGAAAATGTTTTGTTTATGGCATTTGCAGTATTCTGCCTAGGGAGAAATACAGAAAGATATAATTTTCCTACTCTTGTCTCTTATATAGATGTTGACAGAACTTCTAACTCACTTTTGAAATATTAATTCTGAGGAAAGTTAAACGGAGTATAAGAGGATGATAAAATCTGGCAGGTGAGATTTGGAATAAAATGCTTGAAAATCAAAAGCATATATGACTGAGGAAAAGACGTGACATCCTTAGATACATCAGAAATGTAGAGGAAAGAAGGTGTATTACATAGAACAACTCACAAACCTGTGTTTTTTCCCATGATTCAGAAACCAAATATCACAGATGAAAAATATCCCAGGCACCAGAAATCCAGGACAAATCCAGGTTGGATTTTAATGACTGAGATTCATTAACAATGGTTGGCTGTTTGGTAGAAAATCAGCTGTGGTCCACTTGTAAGTTCTTGTGAGATGTCTCTTGTATGGAAAAGCCAGCACAATGTTTGACCATGTAGTCAACAGTGTATGGTGGTGGCTCTTCAGAAGCTAAGAACTACATGACCACAAGGCTGAAACTTTTTCCTACTCAAAATATTACTAATATATTATTAGGGCACCTGTACTGATGGCACACGGTAACTTGCAATTTTACAGCTTTCATTGTATTTGTTCTGGGAATCATCGCAGGATTTCACTCTTCAACTTTCTTATGCTGGCACCTTTAACTAGCAGCTAAATGATAGATCTATGTAAATGATCATTTTATAAATGAGAAGAAATAAACTCAGGGACAACAAACAGAACTCAAGATTTGGGGACTTACATTTCAGTTTGTTTAAATCTGCTATTTAAGTCTAATTCTACACATTAAAAATTGAGCATATACTTATTTTTAACAACGCATTTTTTAAGACCTACAAATCTGTACTTCATGCTTATAGTTTCTTTCTTATTAGTAATCCTTCTTTAAACTGGCCTGACCTGGCTGGGGTTAGGAGCTGTTCCAGGGAGACTTCAGAGCTTTAAACTAGATATGAAGGGGGAAGGGGATAAAACCAGATTAGATGACCCTGGGAATGGCATAGTAACATTGGGAGCGACAGCACCATCCCAGCTGAAGTGCAACTGTGCTTCATTGGGGACTCCAGGCACTTCATCAGGGGCCCAGCTCAAATGCCTTTATGCGAACACCTGCAGCATGGGCAATCAACAATAAACAAGAGAAGCTGGAGATGCTTGCGTGCCTCCAGAGCTACGATCTGATCAGCATCATGGAAACATGGTGGAATGACTCCTGTGATTGGTGTGTTAGATTAGAAGGGTAAGAGCTCTTCAAGGTGGATAGGCAGGGAAGACGAGGAGGGGGTGTTGCCCTCTATGTCAATGAACAGCTAGATTCCATGGAGCTCCACCTGGCAAGTGATGACAACAAGACCAAGTGCCTATGGGTCAGGGTAAAAGGAAGGGAAGGAGACATTATGGTGGGGGTCTGCTACAGAACACCTGACCAGAACAACCAAGTGGACGAGGCCCTTCATAGACAGATAGGAATCGCTGCTCGTTCACAAGCCCTGGTCCTCATGGGGGACTTTAACCACCCCGATATCAGCTGGAGAGACAACACAGCAAGGCATAAGCAACCTGGGAGACTCCTGGAATGCACTGATGATAACTTTCTCCCCAGGCAATAGAGGAACCAACGAGGAGAGGTGCCATGCTAGACCTTGTCTTTAGCAACAGGGAAGGGCTGGTGGGCAATGTCAGGCTGATGGGCAGCCTTGGCTGCCGTGACCATGAGATGGTGGAGTTTAAGATCCTAGGGGCACCAAAGAGGGGAGCTCTCAGCAAGCTTGAAACCCTCGACCTTAGAAGGGCTGACTTTGCTTTCTTCAGGAACCTCCTTGGTAGCGTACCATGGGACAAAGTCCTGGAGGGATTGGAAGCCCAGGAAAGCTGGTTGACTTTCAAGGATCATCTCCTCTAAGCTCAAAGGCACTGCATCCTTATAAAGAAGAAATCGAGAAAAAATGCCAGTAGGCCAATATGGATGAACAAGGAACTCCTGGCCAAAATCAAACACAAAAGGGAAATCCACAAAAGGTGGAAGCTAGGACAGGTAACCTGGGATGATTACAAAGAGAGTGTCTGTGAAACCAGAAACCAGGTTAGAAAAGCTAAAGCCCAGACAAAACCAAACCTGGCCAGGGACATTAAAAATAACAAAAAAAGGGTCCTACAAGTATATTGAAGAAAAAAAAAAATCAAGAGAGAACATGGGGCCTCTCCGGGGGGATACAGGTGACCTTGTTACTGAGGATAAGAAGAAGGCTGAAGTACTCAATGACTTTTTTGCTTCAGTCTTCACTGGTAACCACTTGATCCACACCACACAAGTCACAAGGGCACTGGCTGAGTCTGGGAGAGTGAAGAACCACCCAGGGTAGATGCAGATCAGGTCCAGGAGCACCTAGAGAACCTGAAGGTGCACAAGTCCATGGGACCTGATAAAATACATCCACAAGTCCTGAAGAAAGTGGCAGCTGAAGTTGCTAGGCCACTAGCCATCATATTTGAGAAGTAGTGGCAGTCTGGTGAAGTTCCCACAGATTGGAAAAGGGGACACATAACCCCCATTTTTAAAAAGGGAAGCAAAGAAAGCCCAGAGAACTACAGACCAGTCAGCCTCACCACTGTGCCAGGTAAAATCATGGAACAGATCCTCCTGGCATCTGTACTAGAGCTCATAAAAAATGATGAGGTGATTGGTGACAGCCAACATGGCTTCACTAACAGCAAATCGTGCCTGACTAATTTGGTGGCCGCCTATGACAGAGTTACAGCCCTGGTAGATATGGGAAGAGCAACTGATGTCATCTACCTGGACTTATGCAAGACATTTGACACCATCCCACATTATATCCTTGTCTCTAAGATGGAGAGACATGGACTTGATGGATGGACCACCTGGTGGATAAAGAACTGACTGGAGGGTTGCACTCAAAGGGTTGTGATCAATGGTTCTAGGTCTGGGTGGAGACCAGTGATAAGTGGAGTTCCTCAGGGGGGCTGTTCCAGGTCCAGTGTTGTTTAACATCTTTGTCAGCGACATGGACAGTGGCATTGAGTGCACCCTCAGCAAGTTTGCTGATGACACTAAGCTGTGTGGCGCACAGAATGAGAAGCTCAACATGAGCCAGCAGTGCTCTCATGAACCCCAGAAAGCCAATCATATTCTACAATGCATCAGGAGGGGTGTGGCCAGCAGGTCAAGAGAGGTGATTCTTCCCCTTTACTCTGCTCTTGTGAGACCCCACCTGGAATACTGCACCCAGTTCTGGTGTCCCTACCATAAAAGGGACATAGATCTGTTGGAGTGGGTCCAGAGGAGGGGCACAAAGATGATCCAGGAGTTGAAGCATCTCTGCTATGAGGATAGGTTGAGGGCACTGGGATTGTTCAACCTGGAGAAGAGAAGACTCCAAGGGGACCTTATAGCTGCTAATAAGGGGACCTATAGCTTCTAATACCTGAAGGGAACCTACAGGAAGGCTGGTGAGGGACTCTTCATGAGAGTGTCCAATGACAAGACAAGGCGAAATGGTTTTAAACTGAAGGAAAGTAGGTTTAGGCTAGATCTTAGGAAGAAGTTCTTCAGTACAAGGGTGGCAAGACTCTGGAATAATTGCCCAGAGAGGTTGTGGATGCCCCCTCCCTGGAGGTATTCAAGGCCAGGTTGGATGAGGTCTTGAGGAACCTGATCTAGTAGAGAGGCATCCCTGCCCATGGCAGGGAGGTTGGACTAGTTGATCTCTAGGGTCCCTTCCAACCTAAGCCATTCTATGAATCTATGACTCAGCCTGTAAGGTAGCACTGGAGCTCCCCTTTCTCCTCCTGTCCCCCTTCACCTGAGTACTGGAGACATTATGCCAAAGTAATTCTCCCCAAAGCCTCACTGAGGAGGGAGAAGAAGAAAGAATCCTGAGAACTACAGACAGACAGACACTGCAATACCCGTAGCAGGCCTTGAGGATAGGAGGAGGGACCAGGCAGAGCTGGGCAGAGCTGTGCAAAAGACCAGGTGTGCAGATGCTGTATGGATACTGGCATCTAACAATTCTGTTGTTGCTTAGTGGATAAACTCAGAATCACTCGTCCCACTGTACATTGTTTTGTTGCCCATCACAACTGAAATGCTTATGTCAGTTTTGTTATGCTAACAGAGGCCTCTAGTGGGAGGACAGCAAATGCCAGACAAGTTTCTGCAAGGATAGTTCAAATGGCTTTACACAAAACTGTCCTTCAGGGCTGTTACAGCTCAGTGGGCCCAGCTGGCTAGTGGTGTGGCTTTTTTCACCCCCCATTCCTAACTGGTACTGGATGCCATATACAGAAACACTATGTACTAGCCAAGCTTGGGATCCAGAGGTTCATGAAATTGAAGTTCATCATAGAGAATGGTGCACTCGAGTACTGGCATCACAGAGCTCGGACCAAGGTCCCAAGTACCCAAGAAGAGATGGGGTAGAGCTAGATGGCTGCAATGTGCACACCATGGGTGCTTGCACAGGATATTATGACAAGAGATGGGTGAATCAGTATGTGAAGGTATTGTGTGGATGAAGACAATCTCACTGCAAGGCTACACAGCCACCCACTGAACAAAGAAGTTTTAAAAAAACCCTTGTCCTACTATGCAAGGATTTAAAGCATAAACTCTGACATTAATCCCTAACATTATCATAATCTTCAATATTAAATAGCTGACATTTTATTTCAACTCTACGGGAATTCCCTAGAACTTTTTTCATCAGGAATGGCTAAAACATTCCCGAGACCCCTAGCACCAGTCTGGTATATGTAATGTATACTGGGCCTGCTTCTTTACTCCACTGTTACCAGTTTTATTCCAGTGTAAAATTGATATAATAGAGAACAAAGTCTCTAGCCTCTGTGTTTGAATTGCCAGACCTTAGCTTTACTAAAGAAGAAAATAAATCAGTATATCTGTTACATATTTCTTGTCTTTCTTACCTCCAGAGGCAAAATAATTTTGGATAGGTGCCCTAGGGAGCAGAAAAGACCATGTGTTTTCAGCTTTTATCGTGTTTGATGCTTCTTGGATCAGAAGATTACACAGTAATCTCTAGAACAAAATGAATTCCAAACAATAATAATCCTCCAATGTTTTAGCTGTGTGGGGAAAAGTGTACTCGGTGAAGACTTTGAAAAGAAATAGGAGGTGATGGAGAGGTTAATCTGGAGTAATTTTATTCTTGAGGTGACTCATGACTGGGAGAAGAAAATGCATTGAACCTCTCTGATTGGACTTGAACTCAATCACTAGAAAAGTGTCAACAGGCCTACAGCAGCAGTCCATGATTCCCAGGAAACATGGCCAGTGAGCAGGTGATGTCAGCATTGCACACGTGCAATCTTCAGCAGCACAGCCCAGAAGGGCACTAAATATACTAAATGTTGCTCTGCCCCCTTCTCTCCCATCATCACTTCTCTTTGCCCAAAACAGGTCTTTAAAACTTCCTTCAATACTCCCTCCAGCCCCAAACTTCACTGTTTTCTTCTAGTTTCTGAAAGGATATGCAAGCATAATGTTAGATATGAACTTGTTTCCCAAATCTAAGTACTATGAAAAACAGGTAGATGCTTTGTGAAAACATTATTTATCTTCATTCTTGTTCATGCTGCAAAATAATAGCCTATTTTATACACGCACACAACTATAAGGGCCTCTCTCCCTCTGAACAAATATACACTGATACTTGAATGGTTGTGGTTAAACTGGTGAGTGAGCTGGAGGCACAAAGTGCTGGCATGAAGAGGGTTTTGGAGCCGGGTATGCATTTCTCACAGCTATTATGTTTTCCATAGCAGGCATGAAATTTACTCTTTGAAAAGACACTTCGTTTTTGAAATTGTTACTGGCTTTGAGAAAACTAACACATTGCAAGCTTTCTTTGCACATTGTAAGAAAACAGAAACAGGTTACAAACAACATTTTAAAAATTCTCTGATGGTCACCTTTAAAAACCTGCAATTTTCTGTAAAAGGACTCTGCTGCATTTTCTTTCATTAAATCCCTTCTATCTCAGATCTTCTCAGTCTGTTTCTGCTGTATGTGAAAAGGTATCCCAGCAATATAATATCATGTCAGGGGCAAGATTCTTCTCTGATGTGACATCCTACCACAGTATAGTTTAAGTAATCATCTGAGCTGGAGTCAGCTATTACTTTATTTTTAACAATAATCTTAAAAGGTGGGTTACACTGTTCTCGAGAGGCACGAAGAAAAAGAACTTAGAGATACAAAAAAAAAAAAAAGCCACAGGAAACAAACTGTAAAGATATACTTTTTCATAAAGGTACACTTAAAATTATATTTTGTGTTAGAGAAAACAAAATATGGAAGTTCTTTTCTGTACTTACATATCTTTTCTGGTAGATGCTTAAATCAAGATCTAGCTGAAGAAAATAAAGCTGCTATAAGAAAAGTTCCTTTCTACATTGGACTATCTTCCTCAGCTACAACATTTTGACTGTCATGCAGATCTCTTCCTAAAAGGTAAGTCTGCATCCAGTGCTATCTGTGATAATGTCTTCCCAAATCTTCCAAAGGGACCTTTATGTGGTCATTCATGGTACATTTATATTCACATTTGTTATCTAAAAGTTGGTCATCTAGTTCAAACCAGTTCTTCAGGGAACCTCTCCAGCCAGTGAAGGGAGACAAGTATCTTCACCAGGCAAACATACACATCTCAAGATATGTGTTTGGCACCAGTAAAAGGAACTGCCCTCTGGATATACCTGTGTCAGCCCATGAAATGTGAAGACAGATAGCTTAGATCTCAACCTTTGCATGACTGAAGATCAGTGAGATAAAGCTCACCACGAATGTACTGTTGCACTGGGGCTGCTGATACTTACAGGAGGAGCCATTTGCTTGAGGGATCTTCTGTAGAGATTGGAGAATGACAGGCATATCCTGAGACTGAGCCATACTGTGGGGCTGCACAGAAGAACATGAAAAAGGAACGCTCAAAGTTTGTTCAGGTCACCTAAGATCTGCTGAGAGACTACAACAGGAGCCAAGCATGAGCCTTTTCCATTTCAGGCAATCTGGACAAGCGGTTAACGTTAATGTAGGATGAATCGCAGCTTAAACCCCACTAAACCGTGGATTTCCACATGTACTGTACAGCACTAACTACAATGTCACACTTTGCTGTAAGATAAACAATATGCAGTCATAAGGCAAATCCATAATTGTCTGAAGTAGAAGCTCTTAGGGAGTTTTTTATAGCCAAGTAAACCAGATGTTGACTTTATGGATGTGATAAACTGCTTTAAAAATTGTAGTACAATAGGATTTCAGCTGTTAGCACAGATTCTGCTAAGTCATCTGCATATGTCCAAGGAGAGAATTTGTCCTTAATGACTACACTTCTGCTTATTTTTAAGTGACAGCTTAAAACATCAGCCAGCATGAAGTACTGGAGCCAAGTGGTCTCCTGATATGTTTATTAATTTCAATGCAGAGCTATCTTAGCCTTGTTTATCACCATTCAGATGCCTCTGCACCATATTCCCCAGTATTTCTGCCTGCAGTAGTGTGGAGCATGGAGACACACAGAGAGCTTGGATGCTTGAAGTGCTGGGGCCTGGGCTGTGGGCCCCGAGTTGGAGTTGACCTATGAATGAGTCACAACCCAGCAACATGTTTTGTCCCCAAGGCCCCAGAAGCAGAACCTGGCCCATCTATGTAAGGCCCTGCCTTTCTCCAGGTGATTGTGATTGGGGTGGTGGGCAAGGCTAGAGATATATCAACCAGGAACCAGATCAGTCTGAGAAGGAAGCAGGATTGGAACCAGTTGGAGAGAAGCAATAAGAAGCTGATCTGTTGGAAGAGAGTTCCTGCTGGGGCCAGTTGGAGGAACTTCTTGTTGGGGGCAGGTTGCTGAGCTCTCTCTCAGTGGTGTGTTCCCCATTGGCTGTTTTGAGATGGAGAAGAGTAAACAGATGAAGAATAAAAGATGAAGTTATGCTGAGGGGATGTTGCTGAGTTTGTTGTTGGTCTGAAGAAGAAGAGAGCTAGCAGCACAGTGCTTCTGGCCCAAAGCTTGTCCTAGAAAGTATCAGTCAAGTATCCAAAAGAGCATCCAAACTAGCATACCAGGAGTCTGGCTAACCCCCTAACTTCAGTTTATGATGCTTTAGCATTCTTGTCCACCTCACAAACTCTGCTCACCTGTAACACCACTTTCAGGAATAAACAGACTCAACTGAATGCAGAAATACCTTTCTTTCATTGATCTGCCCTAGTAAAAATCCTGCTTTGAAGTGCAGCTCCTTGGTTAGGTCTCCTACTGCTAGTTCAACTGCTGTTATCCCATCCTGTTGGATCATGGCACAGTAAAGCCAATGCTGCCACTAACCTAGGCCGGCTACCACCATGCACAGACCCAAGGACAGATTAGTCCAGTCTTTCAGCTTAACTGTATAAACCTCATTAGTTAAAATCAGACACTCCCCCTTTTCCTTCTCCTTCTCCTTCTGCTTCTCCTTCTCCTTCTGCTTCTCCTTCTCCTTCTGCTTCTCCTGCTCCTCCTCTTCCTCCTCCTCCTCCTTATCAAACTGTCCATACAGTCATGTAGGAGATGCTCACTGCAAGGCATCTCCCATTCATTTGTTCCCTTTCATCACTAAGGTAAAAACAGGATTCTATTGACATCTGAGGAAAACATGAGCAAATAATACACAAAGAGAAATTATGAAGTAGTGTAATTCACACAAATGAATCAGACTAAAATCTACTTTTATTCCTATATACAGAACAGAGATTTCTATGCTTCTAACTAATATTCTTACAATGTTTACATTTCCTATAAATTGATTTCAGAGCTCTCCTTGGATCACTGTGGAACATTAAAACCAAATTTATAACAGCATGTAGTGTTTAACTGCTGAGAGTTGAGGATATTATATACAGGAAGTTTATTGGAAAGATCAAAGCAAAGGGATTTCTGCATATTAGTTACGACACTTCTGGGAATATTTAGATTTTGCATCAGAACTCAGGTGGGTTTCAGTGACACCAATTTTATCCTGAAAGGAATATTATCACACTACAAGTAAATAGTACTGGTTTGTTACTATATAATAAAAACTTCACTTTTATAAAGAATAATGTGCTGACTAGATGAACTTTTCTGCAGTGCTGAAAGATTCTATAAGGTTTATGCAAAACCTTATTTTGAGGATACATAAAGACATCAGAATAGGATGTGAGAGGGTGTGTATACATATATGGCTTTCATCCTCAAAACACTATACTGATAAAAGCAAGAAAAGAAATGGAATTAACAGTTAGCCTGTTAAATGTTCACACTAATAGATATAATTATTAACTGAAAAAACAGCTCTTGATGTTAAGATTGTTATATATTAGAGTCAGAGACAAGCAGGATCTGTTCAACTAGAGCATTGGTAGGTAAGTACATAGGTGATTATATACTAGTATTGTTTTCAAATTTCAATCAAGGGCAATTAATCTCTTTCTTAGAATAGAGGGAGCCACAAGATAGAAGAAAATAGTTATTTATTCCATGTTAAACAATTTAGATGGGTTTAGCAGCCTTAGTTTTCCAATGGCTTGAAGCAGGAATTTGGAGCCTGGCATAATACAAGCATGGTCCTACTGATCTGTGTTTAGCTTTCTCTGTGAAATGCTGCCTGGAGCAGAGCAAGCTGTTAGCCTAAATTTGAAAGGAAATGAGGCTTATTCAATTAAAGCCTCTGTCAGTTCTTCCCTAATAACTTTTGAACCAGATGGGCAGTTTAAAAAAAATAAAAATTACAAAAGGACTGAAGTCTCTGCAGTGTGAAGTTCCTAAAAGCTCTCAGAGAAGAAGCAAATACAAAAAGAAGGAAGACTGAAATATTGCATACCCAGTGGAGAAGACAAATGAGCTCAAGTTGCCTGTTGTGTTTGGCCTGCCAGGCAGCCTCTCAGCAGTGGTACACCCAGGGAACTGGCATCCCAGTACACCCAGGGAATTAGCATCCCAGCACACCCAGGGAATTAGCATCCCAGCAGCCCGGGATCAGCCACAGTACACCAGTACTCGCTTTCTCTTGTCCTGCCCATGAGAGGAAACTGAGGACAAAGTTGGGGGGTGGGGGAAGGTCTTAAGGGAAACAAGGGGGGAATATTTAAAAAAAGGCAAAGTGCCATGGGCCATGAGGGAGGCTCAGTGCTCTCCCAGGTGAGGGTAGAGGGAATATGTAGTAACAGAGACATGAATTGATAGGAAATGAGATTTAAGTAATTCTGCATCACTTGTAGCTTTCTGCTTATTAAACATAATCATCATGGTATCATACATAAGCGTTTTCACTGAACTGAGCTTTGGCAAAAAGATCACCAAAAATTGTGATATATTTATACATATACATATATACATGTATGTACTTAGATCTGATTAATCCTGCTTTACCTGAACGTTGGGTACACAAAGACATTTCTGGTGGCAACAAGAAGGACACTTTAGGCAAAGGGAAGAACAACAGTAAAAAGTGAAAATTCTCTTTTTCCTTCCTAACCGTAAGATGAAATTTGGGCTTGCAGTATTTAGATTTGAAATTACTACTTGTGGCTTTTTTGATATAAGTATTACAGTGAGCATGAAAGCTCTTTCTGCAAATTAAAACGGGTTCTAAAATACCTACAGTACCCCAGAGTCAAGAATTCCTTTTGTTTTGCATCATCTCAACAGGAGGTGAGCTTGAAAAATGTTCTGCAATGTAACAGATGAGTTTGCAGACATATAAAGAAGGGAGACCAGTACAGCAATGCCAATTTATTTTACTTAATCCTTTATTATTGTGCACTATATCTTAATTTCTCCTATTGTTTTCATGTTGCTGCTATTTCTGTTAGACAATATATATTCTATACTGAAATGTGTTATCACAGAATAAAGCACTAACAAGTAATAGATGCCAATAGGAAACACTGGAAGCCCTGTAGTGAAGAATTATGGGGCAGACAATTTGGAGACAACTTGTATATTGGAGAAAACGTTTCTTTGTTTTCATAAGACAGTATTAGTGGCTTTATATAATGACATACAGGGTTTATATGACTGGAGAAAATTCTGTCTAAATGTGGGAGGATTATCAACATAAATACCAAGTTTTTTATGTACCTTACTTAGCCCTTGACCTGAGTCTGACCATGAGCACCATGGGTCAGTCTTGCACTAGATGCTTCATTTTTTCTTTTATTAATTTTATAAATATTGCCTCTAGTTGCATTGAAGGTTTCACTGTAAGCTTTTGCTAGTGGCTAAACTTCGCAGCCTATTACAAACTAGAGGCAGGCTATGTTCTCATCTCCTTCTCAATCTTACCCATTTATTGACCTTCTTTAAGGCTAGAAGGCCCAGTCTACTAAATTAAGATTAGGACAATCTAAGCATGATAAACTCCACTGGAAACTTACAATCCCAAAGATGTAAGTAAGAATTTTCCTATTGATCTTTCTGGAGAGTGGCTGGAAGCATTAAAAGCTTCACTGTTTCCTGGAACCCTGGGTCTCTGGCAGTCTAATGGTGTCTATTTTCCCCTTTTATCACTAGTCTTGCAGTACGCCTTGCCTAACTCCCACTCAGACCCAGAACCCTCATGTCTTTTGATCTCAGTTTGATTGCTTTGCTCCTCTGCTGACTAGATTCTCACAGCTTACAGGGAGCTGTGATTGAGGAAGCAGTTCAGAACTAGGCCCATCATAGTATAATTTAGGAACCAATATAATCATCCCCACAACAACATATGAGTTTAGAAAAGGTTACAACTCAGAAAAATTGCTAATGCTTTTTCTGTATTAAACAGATAACAAAATAGCTTAAACACATTTTAGCTATCTGTATTTCAAATAGCAATGTTCTTCTTGAACAGAGATTATCTGTAAAGACTTAGGAAATAAAATGATAGGTTTTAGGAATGTTGAATAGGAAACCATCTGCCAGTCATGTTATATTACCCACTTCACAGACTAACCAAGCTTTGTATTAAAAACAGTTGGGGAGTGTTTTTAGCTCTTGTATTTCCTATCCTAGAGCCATAACTTTCTTATGTTTGAAAATTTCAATTTCTAGCCCCATTTTTCCTGTGAAAAGGTTGTATGTGTTTATTCTTTAATCATTACTGCCAATTGGCTGAACTGAATCTTTGCCTTCTCTGCCATTTACCTCTCTTGCCAAAGAACCTCCCATCATACCCCTCTCCGCTTTTGTTTCGTTAACTTAAAGACATCAATCCCTTTTATTCTCTTGACATAAACAGGTCCCCTGTTCTCCCAACTCTCTCGGTACTCCCATCTCCCAGTACTGCAAGTCAAGTCTGTGTTTCTAGGAAAGGAACATGGCCACACAATCTCAGACATTAACAAGACTTGATTTACATGCTGTCAGAGCCTCCACCGGAGATACTTTGATACAGTTGATGAATGCATTTTTTATTTTCATGGACACATTGCATGGATGACATCCCATCAACCAACCTTTTCTAGCGAGGCCATTAAAAGCTGCTTTTGTTTACACTGTCATGTAATTATAGCTGAACTAATTTCTGACCACTCATTTAAAAGTATTTTTCAATGACTACCTTTGCAATGATATCATATCACAAAGCAAGTCTAGTATAGTACCATTTCTGACTGATTCTGTGGCTGTTTGGTGCACATTCTTATCAGATACCAGGCTGGGTGTCCTGGTTTGAGTTAGAACAGAACAATTCTATTCAGTGACTTTACTTTCCAGCGAAGTCTTTTCTAACCAACTGCACTTTTTGAAATTAATGGTACATTTTCACAGACAGCGTCTGCTTCCAGAAGTGATAACGCTCTATGTTTATAATTACTACCAAGGACTGGTGTGCAGACCAAGGTCACTGCTAAGTCATCAGGGGCTTGGGTTCAATATTAGTTTTATATATATTCCATGTTGTTATTATTATTATTACTATTATTTTCATTAAAGCTGGTTTAGTTTTGTCTTCTAATCCATAAGTCTCTCTCCCTCATTCACTTTCTCTTCCCCTTTGGGAAGGGAAAGGGATTGACAGAGAGCATCTATCATTCATCTAGTGCACAGCCCTGGCCCTAAACCTTGACACTCAGAAGTATCTAAATTTTACCATTTGTTCTCTAATCTATACCAGAATGACAGATTAACATTTAAGTGAATTGCATCTATGTCTAAATTGAAACCTGAGGGAAGATCTCTGACAAACCTCATTCAGTCCCTTCAGGAAACTTTCATTCTTTTTTTAAACAATAAGTCACCAAAAGGGATTGTAAAACTAATTTTTTTTTTTCTCTTTGTATCCTCTTTTATAGAGGATCTCCACTTATAGGCTCTAGCATTTAGCAATCTGTTCCACTCCAAACTGTCTTCAATATTTTTTATGAATATATGTTACTAGTTACTTATTTCTGAACATTTTATGCTGTTACCAAAACCTGGTAAAATAAGTACTCTTTAACACTTAGTTTAATGTTAGAAAGCAGGCATTACTTTATTTGGCACCGGGTGCTTGGGGAATCATCCCTCCTATCATGCACACTGTAGGTTGCATTAGTTATTGCATATATTGCTTCAATATATACATATACATTACATTTCCTAGAAAGATCATACATATTCAACATAGTTCCTAGAGCTAATTATAATATTGATATAGTCTTAATGCATGCATCCTAAGTCTCTTAGGGGCTTCTGGAGGGGTCTTGGGTGGTCTCTGGTGGTCTCTAGTAGTCCCAGGCAGTGAATTTTACTTGTCTTTTTCCTAATACGGTCACAAGCTGACCCCTTGCCTTGTGTGTTACAGTTTGTTGCTGGTGCATCTGGATCTGGCTGGTTCTTCTCTGTACTCTAGGACTGTGGTTATCAGATTTACTCAAGTCCTTGTATTACTGCTGATTAAGTAGCTTAATGTTTAGGCTACAATGCTTTACAAGGATGATTGCTATTCACTGTGTCCCTGTTGCTCCTCTAACATCTAGTTTCAGATTCTGTGTAGTTTGTTCTAATTTCTTTCCTTTCTTTTGTGTAAACCCCTTATAATTACTGTATTCAGTTGCTTTTTACTGTTTATATCCAATTTCTCAGATGAGACAGTCCTTTCTGTATCTTTTATATTAATATATAAATACTTCCTTCTAGCTAGCAGTGTTTACCTACTCTTTAACCTACTCCTCTTTTTGTTTATTTACTTTTTAATCAGATTTTGTTTTCTTTGTGCTAAAACCAGATGTCTTTTCCACTTCTCATAATTCCTCTCGCTTCTTCACTCACATAAGAGAATCCTGGGAGGCCAGTATCCCTGGTGCTCAGTACCGTTAGCAGAAATAGTTTTTTGAGATGGATAGCCTAAAATCTCTTTTTTTTCACAAAGACAATCTTTGTCTGCATTATATTATCATGAATATGTCACGGAATTATAAGAAAGATAAATTGCGGGAGCCACTGCAGATCATTGAGTCCAACCTTGCTGCTCAAGGCAGGGCTAGCTTCAGGGACAGATCATGGGTGTGGAAACAGCAGCAGGAAAGATCAAAGGCAGGCGAAGAGCAATAGGAATGACCTCCTGTTGAAGGCACCTAGAGAATAGCAGTTTGTTAAGATCCTGACATGTAGATACCAGCTTCTCCTCAGGTCACCCAAATCAGAGACAAAGAGCAGTGATTAAATGCTGACAATTCATGGAGGTGAGAAGTGGGATACCATGGATAAACTCATCACTGATATGCCCTAAAGGGTACAAAAAGGCACTTGCAAAAATCAGCACATAGCTTCCAACCCAAGAAGAGACCAAGAAGAGGTCTCAGAAGCCAGTGTCCTTGTCCTTCAACAGAGCTCCTGGATAGACCACCTGGATTCAAGCATCCTGATGCCTGCATGCTAGATCTGTGGGAGTGTGAGAGCATGAGTGAAACCACTATTGTTTTAAAGTAAATCATCTTCCAGTCACATTTTCAGGGGGCAGCAAGATGAGGGCAGCTTCATGACAGGAGATGAGCCAAGAGTCAAAGGTGATCGTGCACAGGCAGAAGCAGTTGCCTCACTGACCAGGCACTCTCCTGCTGTCCTTAGGCAAGGAGAGCAGTGCCAGATTGACAGGAATAGGGTCTGGTGATAGCCCAGTGACCATCGGATGTATGCAAAGTGATGGGTCAGTGTCTCCGTTTAGGGCTCAGGGCAACCCCCACGGAGCAGAATTAGTTTCACCCCTCTTCCCGCTCCCCTCTGCCCTCCCAGGGGAGGAAGAAAGGCCTCAGACAAAGGTGGAAAATTAAGATCACAACTTTTAACAGGGAGTAACAAAAGGGATATCAGAGGAAGGGAAATATACAGAGGCAACAAGGGAAGGTATATATACAAATATATACAACACCGATCCTCGGATGCCACTGGATTTCTCCCGAGCCACGTGGAGTTGTAGCAGCCACAGAGCCGTCCGGAGCCAGCAGCAATCCCAGCGAGGAGGGGGCGAGCGGAACTTCCTGTGTCCTTTTATAGAGTGTGGCAGGAAGGGGAGCGGAATAGCCGCTCCACCTGTCCCTCCCCTTCCCCAAACCTTAAACCATAACAGTCAGGTGCAAGTTCAGCCCAGGAAGTTCCATTATCAAGTCAACGAGGGACAGGGCTGGGCAAAGACTTATCCACAGCACAGCTCAGGCAGGACTGAGCAGAAATGGGACTCCAGGGCCCTTGGGAAGAGGGTGGGGGCCCCAAGTGAGGCTTATCAGGGCAATTAAGGCTTATTGGCCCCTTGGGGTCCTGACATTCACAAGATCTTTCACATCGATCTGTTAACAATGTTGCAACATTATGTCCTACTCATCTAGTTGAGTTTTAGAAATCAAAAGGTCAAAGATTCACAGCCCCTCGAGCAATGTTCCAGAGCTAAACCATTATCATGGTAAAGCTTTTTTTCTTATGTTTAAATCAAAATTTCCCTCACTGCAGCCTGCAACTGCTGCCGCTTGTTCTTTCATTATGACAGTCCTGTCTTTTCTAAAGCCCACTTTAAACAGTGGAAGAGGCTCTTAGAGCCCACCAGAGCTTTCTCTTCTCTAGGCTGAAGTCCAATTTGCTTTGCCTATCCTCATACACCATATATTCTAACTCCCTCACCAAATAGTTCAGTAGTCCTCCATAGTCTGCTGACAACTCCTTTGTGTGCAGCAGGGCCCAGACTTTATAAAGTGTTTGAGATGTGACCTCACTGATGTTAAGCAGAGGGTAAATGGAGAAGGTAAACGGAAGCTAAGTGAGTAGAGGGCAAACGGAGAGATGCTCCATTTCCTGAGCATCTCGCCCTAGCTTGCTATCATCATCCCTGACCTATTCATTTGTCCACAGAAGAGCGACAACCAGAGGAGACTCTTCTGGTTCATCACTCTACAAATGTACATCAAACTACATCCTGGTCACTCTTCAAGACTGCTATAGCAACCAATATGTCTATAGCTTGCTTATAACCTTGGTGTATGAAAATCTCTAACATCTTCAATTTATATGCTTCCAGGCACCTTCAGCTTTTTCTATATGTAGCTGTAACTTATAACATTTATTGATCACCTATTAATTTCACATGAAGTATTTATAAATGTACCCTTCATATGAAGTATGAATCATTCATGTACAGAAATTTATTGTTTGGGGGGTTATATTATATAAAACATCTTTATTATTAACAGAATGAAATTACAGTATCCTGTAAAAATCATTCATGATTATAAAGACAAACTATGCTGACATGTTTAATAGTACTAGAAATTGGATAACATAGCTATTATGCTGTATATATAAAATACAGTTTTTAATGGATGAACAGCATTTGGCTTCATTCTTTATTTAATAGCTATTTTGATCCACCATGTTGCTCTAACTTCTATCACAACTCTCTATAAATCATATAGCCCACTTAAATGGTTTAATTAATTATTCTGCTTGATCAAAGAAACAAATATAGCCATGTATATAGCAGTATCATATCCAGGAGAAAATTTCAACACATAGATAGTCCCAGACAATTTGTACTGAAAAATATTTAAATGACCACTTTGAAGTGTAAAGCAACTGCAAACGGGAATTGTGAAATGTAAGAATTCACAAAGGAAAAGTGCCTTTCTAAAGAAAAAGCTCATTCAGTGAGAAAGCTGCCTTTTCGTTCCTAAAAGTTTTTAAGACTTGATACTTATCTGATATGAAATATTGTATTTCTACTAACTTCCAGTGCTTGATTTAATGGCAAACTGATTTATGTCACTGCGCAACCTTGCTCAAAATCCATTAGTGTTACATAGTTTGACTCAGAACCTCTATTTCATATTTTTTCTCAAGACTTCAGCCTTGCCTACAGGAAGGTTACCTTGCAGTAAGAATATTTGTGATAGTCACATAACACTAACGGGGATGTTTCATCCATGTTCAATGAGCTGACTTTCACTTTACCATGATACATACCATACAGAGGATGGAATTTATTTTGAATGACATGCTCAACTTGGGGAAGAGGTATGCTGTTCTCTTCACTCCTCTTTCATACACCAGCCTTTGAGGGACTGTTCTTGTGAAGGTTTGGCGGACACTTAACAGAAGCCAGTTAGGTTGGAAGTCAATGTAATTCTGAGTATAGAACTAAATTTTTTAAGTCTCAAGACTTGTTTCTAGACATCATTTACAATTATATCAAAGCATAACCCTGGTATAATGTTCCATACTCTTTCAAAAGAGTCTTCTGTGCTGCAGCAAGAGTGTTTGGGGGCAAGGTACAACTTGTACCTTCTGTCTTTGATATGTCATCTCTGGGGGCAGACACAGCTGCTGACAGAGGTTTTCAGAACAGCAGCTGTATATTGCCACTCTAGTGTTGGAGACAGACAACAGTGGGAACAGCTGTTTGAGCAGCTTCATTACATGCAAAACTGATTCAAGACTTGTGAGAAACACTGACAGGTACATTTGGGACAGTTGTCCCCATAGCTGTGATGTAACCCGAAGGAAGATGGGTACTTTCCCGGAGATCTGGGCAGAGCCCGCTTCACAAGCCCGGTGGCGTAAGAGCTTCTTTGTCTCTGCTGAAACATGGTTCTTTTCTTCTGAAAGCTCAGCAGTTTGCATTGCTACTGGGAAGTTATGAGGTAGAGACAGGAGAATCTTGTGATCAAGATATTATTTAATAGATACCTACATGTTTATGGCTTACCAGGAGACTATTAATAGTTTTGCTGTATGGCAAAACTTGTAGGAATGGCTACAAGTACACACTTGCCAAAAAATTAGATTTGTCTTCTCTGACGATTTTAACTCGGAAGACTTATGCCTACCAACACAGGACAAGTATAAGTAGAGAAGTAAAACAATAGCTTTGATGTAAATAAAGCTTTTATGTCAATATATTGAAAATATTGAAGAAACTAATTGACATCACAGGAGCCTGAGCCTCAGTTTATCTGAGAACTTAGATAAAAAGAATGGAGGTAAAAGTGAATTGCCCAACAAAAACTGGACCAACAATATCATAGAATGGTTTGGGTTGGAAGGACCTTCCAAGGTAATCTAGTCCAATCTACTTAGCACCCTCATTATGAATTATAAAAATTTCTAATCCACCTAATGACTACAGTGGGCCAAAATCTAGCTAAGTTGTACTTTGTCTCCCAGAGATGTACTAGCATCAGAGCCACAGTTAAAAAAGCTTTCATTATTCCTTAATGAATTTAATTATGAACTCTTTTTTAAAAGTTCTCTATTTAGAGAAATGTATGGTGGGTTATACTGGGTAAAAAATGGTGAAACTTCTTGTGCATTGTATTTTGGGAATGCTTTCAAACAGTATCAATAACAGATAATTTTCATACACATCAGCATTATACATCTTTCTTGTTCTATGAATCAGATAAAATTATCCTAACAGCATTTTAGTATTGAACTATAAACAGAGCAAGTATTACATGAATACCACCATGCTGATACAGATCTAATGTACACGTTCATTTCTACAAAGTTTACATTAATGTAAGACTGTTCTCAATTAAAATGCTGTAGAGCATCAGCACCCAAGGTATTTACAAAGTTGGTGGATTTGAGTAAAAATCCATCTAAAAATCAATGTTTCTCTTGTATTTTTGGTGCTTGTACTTTTGGTGCCAGAAATGTGTGGGAAAGTGTAACAGAAGACAGGAGATAAGAAAGACTGCAACTGAGCAGCAAGTTGAAACTTTCAGGCCCAAGAAAGTAATACTGGTATTTAATGGTTAAATCCAAAACCTATTAAGTTGCAGTATTCAAGAAAAACTTAATCTGATAAGCTACAATTGAAAAAAAAAAGCCTTCCCATAAAATTATTATTACAAATAGCTAAATGCATATTTCAGTTTACTAGAAACAAAATGTGTTAGGAAGAGAAAGGGAGGATGCTTTCAAAGTTTTCTTCATGAATAACAACAAACTGAAATCTTCTAAAAATTGTTCAGCAGAAGTGAGTACATACATAATTGAGCCAAAAAGGCCAGCACAAGAATGCTGAGTCTACAGGTAATTTGAAATTCCTATACCAAGTCTCTTGAGCTAGGAAAAAAATCTTTTTCATTCTAGGAAACAAAATTACACAGATCTCAAAAAACCCAGTACGAACAAGTTTATTTGTACTAAGGGATATAGGACAGATGAAGAGCAAAGTCAGCACCCTAATCTTTAGAAAAGCAAACCTCCAGCTCTTCAAAGAGTTGCTCAACAGGACCCCTTGGGAGGCAGTCCTCAGAAATAAAGGAGCAGAGCAGAGCTGGCAGATCTTTAAGGAGGCTTTCCATAGAGCACAAGAACTCTCAATACCCATGTGCAGGAAATCAAGCAAGAAAGGAAAGAAACGAGCATGGCTGAGTCATGAACTGC
>VYZX01000919.1:1361-33397 GCA_013401335.1 Brachypteracias leptosomus
CACAGTCTTTTTCAAAGTCTTGACCAGGCTAGATGCTCCAACCAGACCTCCCAGAGATGTATTGGAGGATATCTACATTTTACATATCTGAAAATGAAGGCCAAGAGGTTTCAATAGAGGGATAAAAATGTGTCTTTGCTTGTGCCTTCCACTTCTCAAGGCAAGTGAGATCTGATCTGGTATTTGACCAAACTATCTGTAATTCAAACCTGATTTTTACACCATCCACTTGATTTTACCTTTGACACATCTTGTCATTGTGGCAGAAAATGTGACTNAAAATTTGTTTAGTAAAAGTATTGTGAGGAAGGAGGCTGTAGTGGTAAAACTGATAAAAAGTGAGAGTTGAGNCAGGCTTTCAGCTGACATTAGGATCTGAGTGGAGTTGTACCAAACTTTCTATAGAGGAACCTATGTTCTAGTTCACTAGTCTGCTTGAGCATGGAAGATGAATACAACTAATAGTTTTTTAAAGGACCATGTATTCATTTAGAGCCTGAATAGTTTGCATCTGGAAAACATTGGTAAGATGAGTCAAGACTAGTGGTTTTAGAACTTTAAATTCAAGCTCATTTTTTTCCCTGGGAATATGCTGATGTTTGAGACATTTATACCACTTTCTTTCTTAGGAGCTTTATGCTGCCACCCACAATCATAGTATCTAATCACAGATTTATGTTGAAGTTACAGTATTTATTTATTGTGTTTTAATGGGGGCAAAATAAACTCTGTACTTTATCAAATCACTGTGTACTTACAGATCCTCAGATTATTGATTATTGCAATGAAGAAAAATGAAAAAGAAGTAAATATGGGAGCACATTCTCCCACCAAACCAACAAAAGAGAGTTGTGGTTGTCTGGCATCCTCTTGTTTTGCAGAGAACAGAACAAGATGGCTTGATGATTGTACTATGACCAAATCCCTTGTACTGACCACTTTTGAACCTATATTTACACACGTTCCTGTAAAGGGAAGGGCTGCCTGACACAATTACACTGAAAGGAAAACAGAAGAGCATGAAATTTATTTTTGTTTTGAAACATTTTCCACCATCTATGGTGCTTTTTTGCTTTCATCAGTGCTAATATTGATCTACTTTTTCTCAGAAATATTTCTTTTTAGCTTAGAAATCAGTTTTTATCTATAAAAATGGCAGATGGGGCTGAAAACTTCCAATTGTTTATATNAAACAGATTCCAGATATTTTACCTTGCATTTATTTATTTTAGTAGACTTTTCATGCTCTTCATATGTATTTTGTTATTAGACTCCTCTTCATCGGTTCACCCACTTTCTCATCAAGTTCTCACCTCTTCATGTTGCACACACTCATGCACACACCAACAGACACTCACAAATGCCTGCAATGCATTGCTAATACAAAATTACTTTCTAAAGCACAGACACAGAATCAGACTCTCCTGTCCATATTCAGACCTTCCCCCTGCAGAAAGTCAGGTTCCTCAGAAGAGTATTTCTTCTTAACAGACTTTACTAGTAAGCTTCCTGACATAACAAGATTGAGACCTCAAGACTCTGTGTCCTTATCGGAATAATTAGCTAAAGTTAATCTTGAATCTCCCTTGCTGCCTTGTTACCCCTATCTGTGTCCTATATTCAGTCAACACAGATAGCAATTTATTATTCCCTTCTTCCTTCTGGCAGCCACTGACATTCTAACTTTAGATGCAGGAGTTGGTGACAGCTGCTCTGTCACTAATTTTGATCCCCAGTTAGGTGAATGGAGTTACCAGCCTACTGACCATGCGTCAGAGAACAGTCAATTAATAAGTAGGTGGGTGAAGAGTCTCAAATTAAATGTAATGAGATCAGTCTGGAAATTGGTATTAAAAATACCATTTTAAACTGAGTAATTTGATATTTGCCAAAATGTTTTCCATTGTTCAGAAGCTTTCTGCAGCCCCCCACATAACCACACATTTCTGGTTTTACAACACATTGGAGTAGTCAGTCACATATTTTGGAACAACAGTGCCAATTATATTCCTTCTCTCGGAGGGACACAGAAGAAAGACAGCTGTGATTCCTGGGACTTCTCAAAGGATAATATTCTTGAATCACTGCTTTAAATGAGTGTTTTGTTATACGTTAGAGAATTAGGAGGCACAAAAAGCACTTATGTAAAAAAGTAAGAATGGTAAAAGTCTGTTAGAATGATGAGAAACTGTTTTCTCTTTTTTTTTTTTTGACTAGAAGCTTAATTGCATTTTTCTCATTCCCTGAGAAATGTCTTATTTTGCTGAGTAATACACCTGGTACATGGCTTGCTACCTCCCTTTATATATGCAGTCCTTTCACAGAATTGCAACACTACTAAGTCAAGGTAGAGAGAAGCCCTTCCACCAAACCATTGACCTCTCCATGGTTCCTGTCTTCTTGTGAGGTCTCAGTCTAACTTTGAGCCACAGATAAACACTTTTTTTGATTTCCTGGTGATTTAAAGACAGTAAATATTAGGTTTCTTGGTTGCATAGGCACTGTTAAAAAATATATGGAAGTATTTTCATTAAGAAAGCAACCTCTGTGCAGGACGTTAGATTTCTTGAAATACTCAATGGGATCTAATGGATAGATCTGGATACGGTGGTTGTTAGTGAGGATCTTTAATTTTATGTAGAGGATGAATTGAACAGGAAACTATTATTATTATAGATAGTAATTAAAATTCTAGGTGTTTGGTTTGTTTTGGTCCAGATTTTTTTGCCTTTAAATATGCCTTTTGGCTCCACGCCTCATACTGCACCCAAGGTGTATTATAGCATAATACTGCATATCCTGTCATGCCGTATGTTCCAGCAGATGTTCTTCAGAATTATTTTTCCAACATTTAATATTAATTTCAGTAGATTCTTTAATTACATAAGCTTCCGATTCTTCTGCAATTCAAAATGCAGGACTTCTATGATTTGAATATATGTTTTATACATACATATCCACAATTGCATATTAATATTTATACCCAGTCACTGCATAGCACATGCACAGATAGGTCTGTTTAATATTAATCCATAGTCATATGACAAACAACAGGAGTGAAATTAGTGTTTAAGCCAATATCTTGAAAGAAGCAGATAGAAAATGTCCAGTATGGTACATTTAGAGCTTTGGGGGAAATTTGTTGTAAGTGATCTCATTTCACACAAACCCTTGTCATCCTTTTTCATGAATGATACTAAAGTGAAATTCTTGGTTCAATAGAGATTAATAGCTATTTTTAAAGTGATTTATCTTCTAAAAAAAAAAAAAACATCTCGAAAAGCTACTGCCCAGAATTATTTATCCCAATATAGCGATTCACATGTTGTTTTGTTACTGATTTGATTGCTTTATTGACAGAAGTTTTAGGCATATCTTAAATTTATTATTGCTTGATTTGTTAGGGGTTTCTGTTGTTTGATTTTGGTTTTCTTTTCAAAGAATGGAACTGTTTCTTTACATCTCTTTGGAGAGATTCAAATGTTAAGGGTGCATTGAACAAAAATAAGAATTAATTAGAAAAATCTGTTTGATAAACATTCCAGGTTTTCTATTTTAATAGACAGATGTTTATGAATGTGATTCTTTAAAGGGTCTGATTCAAAGCTCATGGATGGAGATCAAAAGGTCCCCCCTTGAATTTGATGGGCTTGGAGCAGAGTTTAGAAAATAATGAACAAATCTGGTTCTGCTTAGTCGTAATCTTGCCTGTGTAAATGTTTTACTGGTTTATTACAAAGGAACTCTTAGTGAAGGAAAATGAATCAAGACCTTTGCTGAATCTTCATCTGAAGTCACAGTCTTTTGAAGAATGACAACTATTTCCATGATAATAAACCAGATTCTTACAGATGGAGAATTCCACTGGGCCAGTAAACTTCTGAGGCCCAAAACTGCAGATAGGGTTGGAGAGGGCAAGGAGTAGGGTTGATCTCTTTGGGTTTTACACAGACAGTTTTGCTAACTGTCCTCAGAAACTAAGCATTACATCCCAGGAATCGTATAGTGACTTATTCATTATTTCTTTTATGAGAAGATACATTACTTGTGCTTGTCTTCTGGTTCTGAAGCCTTTTAGGCTGACACATTCATGTTTTCCAAATATTTCTGTATGACCAGGAGAGCTGGAAAATTGCTTTTATTTACTTTTTAAGGGGGAAGTTGAAATTCTCGTATAATCCATGACTCAAAGGTCTGGGGCTTTAAGAAAAACACCTAATACCATGAGGAAATTGCTAGATTTGGCAATTTTCTTCAGATGAGTCATAAAGCTTGAGACTCAACAACTTTTGGTCTAAGTAAAATATATGCCATGTCCATTTAGATGTACAGAGAGCTGGCAGAAATTTTCACATTATTTATTTAAGCAAAAGTGGCTAAGGAGCCTGCTCTTGCTCACCTCAAATATGTCTTTACATAGGACCAAAAACCTTCACAATTCCTCATCCTTGCAAACTTGGGAGGCCTAAGGCTGAGAAACAAACTCCCAGAAGTAATGTTCTTCTCTGGAAAGCTTCAGTTGTCTCTGTCAAAACATGCTTTGTGTACCAATGAGGCTCAGAGGTGAGTTGTGAAGGTTATTCCAATGATTGCTTACAAACACTGACAACCAATCACCCTGTCTGGAGTGCTGCATATTTCACATATATTTTCCAGGGCAGAGAACAAATTCCCCGGTCTTCTATGTTTTTATATTAGTCATGGACATCAAAAATCTTACAAATTACTAAAAATGCTTAAAATAACTTTCGTACCTGCTGGTGGTGTTTTCTGGTTTAGGTATCTCAGATCCTTTATTGGTAATGAAGCAAAGTCTGTATGTCCCACTGGGAAGCTGAGTTTCTCCCTCTGCCAGTTATATTCCTGGTCTCCTTTCTGTAGGTGTTTGGTTTATGAGAATCACACCACTGCAGATTGCAGACTACCAAATTAAGTTCTCAAAATGCTGACAACTTAAATGCTGTCACATGTTAATGTTATTACATCACCGAAAGTCAGAGTTGTCTGTACCCAGAAGACGCATTAGATTGTTGTTTGTGCTTTGCTACCCATCTGGTGAGTAGCTAATTATTTGGACCCCTTCCAACAGGGTCCAACAAGCACCTGGCAGAGGATGTGCATCTGTTTCATTTTGCCATTGCAAAGGAGTATTACAGAACCTTTTTGGTTATCATTGTTTAATTATAAAATTACATCTGAAAGACAAGAGTGAGCTTGGGCCAATAGTTTGAATGGGACTGTGGAGGTTGGGTATCTATTAAATCTAATGTCCCCAGGCTCCATGTACCATCAGCAAGAAAAAACACGTTTCTCTAGTCAGCCTTTCAATGACTTGTGTCTCTGGGCTCAAGTTAACATTTGGGAATGTCTCCTCCTCTCCCCATTATCTAATCCATCAGCAGAATTTTCTGAAGCACTAACTATGTGCATGTAGAAGCCAAGGTCTTACTGAATTTCAAGGAGACTTTGGTTCCTGGGTTTCATGTTAAAAGATGACCAGGATATTTAAATTTTCAAATCAATTATGGTAAGGCACTTCTACTGTGTTCTAAATTTTATACTGGAAGAATAATTTTTCAGTTGTTAATCTCCAAGCATTATTTTGGAGATGAGTTGCCCAAAATGACAGACATTTCTGTGGCAGCCAGAACCAGCTCATCTGATGATTCTCTGATTCTTCTGAAATATTTTTCTGCCGTGTAGGAAGATGCAGACAAATGTTTAATGCCTTCTAATGCACCATAAGTCTTCATGTGCTTAGGTCCATCTTCCACAATCATACTGACATAGAAGAAGTAGGTTGTTGGGGTTGTTGTTGGAGGGTCCAGTTTGCTTTACAACTGAGTACCCATGGCCTGACAGATTTAACATCTGGGAACAGAGCTTTGAAAAGGGTGAACTATCCTGTGTAAGAGAGAATGGATTGAATAATGCATGTGTCAAACACTGTTCATTCAGACTATGAGCAGCTTCTTGATGTAATCTTATTCATTGCATTCATATTTGTAAAGCAAGAAGGGTTTTGTTTGCACTGTGTTTTGGGATTCATATGAATACCCATATTTGCATGTGGACAAGGCCTTCTATCATCTTTGGAATATTTGTGGCCTTTGGTACACATAAGGTCATGCTAAATAAAGCTCCCTTCTAGCCTGAAAAAAATCTACAGAATCTGTCCGAAATGCTTCAGAAATCCTGTGAGGCAATGAGGGGAGCACCATGTGCCTCGCGCGAGCGGCTGCATGCTGTGAATAGCAAGTGCCCAACGAACAGTTAAATTGAACAGTATGTAAACAACCCGCAAGGTGAAATCTCTCTGTGTAAACTGCATGCAAAATGATTAACAAATTATTTCGTAAATAGGTTGTTCTATCAGTATCAGATTTAATAAAGCCTGGGGTTTGGTTTTGGTTTTTTTGAGGGGTGGCAGCAGAGAAAGAGTTGCTTTGGTTTTACGGCCAGGCATTAAAGCATTTCTGTTGCAATTAAAACAGGAGGTATTCACAAGATGATGACCAGCTCACATGCATGTGCTAGTGGAGAGGTCAGATGCTGCCACCAGCGAAGATGGATAGTTTTGGCCCTCTCTATTGTTTTATCAACCAGGGCAATAATAGCATCTGTCCCCTCTACCCAGGCATTTATCTCACTGGAATCTCAGTCGAGTGACAGAGAATACAGTATCTTAGAGAGTGTGGGAAATGTATCATCAGAGAAGAGTGGCATACAGCACATCTGTACTGCAGCTGTGCCAGGCTGGCTGGTGACACATCACAGCTGAAGAGCAAACGCATGGCAAGTCTCATGCGTGCCTGCCGTATGCCACCAATATTGCAACAGTTTTTCACATTTGGATTCATCATTTCTCTTTGCATCAGTGCCACTAGAAAAGCGTACAGGAAGCTCTGGCTTCCCTAGTCTCGGATGGTGCCATTTTGCTGAACCCTCATAACTGAGAACAAAATTATGCCAATGTGGTTTCACAAAGCAAATACATGAATCGAATGTATACATACATTTTTTTCATAAAGGTTTTCTTGCCTTTCTTATGTATGCTCTGTGTTGTGTATACATGTTTTGTGTATGCATAGATTATCCAGTACCACTGGTCTACTGAAGCCCTGATACCATTTACTCAAAACATCTGCTAACAGAGTATTTCAGTCCTCCAAAAGCATGTTTTCATCAGAGACATTGCATGAACTTCTTTGCTATCATGTCAGTCATGCACCTTAAAATAACCTTGGCCAACCAACCTCCTGCTCTATAATCTGTCTTCATCTGAAAATCAATTAGTGTCTTTCTCTTGGAAACTTTAAACTAGGTTTGTGTAAGTCCAGCTATTGGGCCCTGAAATCATTTTGAGTCAAAGCCTGAAGAATACCTAATCCTCTTGGATCAACTCGAGTTTCTTCCCATCTGCTGCCGAGGGGGTGGAATGACAATGAGTCATAAAGAAACTCAGGCTGATGGGAGCCAAGGAGCAATTCCTCAAACCATCTTTCAGTTTCTCCTGACTATTCCTACATGCTCTTCCTCCTTCCCGGTGCAAAACCAAACAAGCAGCTTACCCTGATAGTGGAAAAAGGCTCATGCGTGGATGCACAGCCTGAGCCCTGAGGCTGCCAGTGCCCCTACCTGGGGTTGTTGCCTGCTCCTCCACTCCCTTCCCATGCGAAGTCAAAGAAGTTTATTTTAACCCTTTATTAAATTAATTTAATTTACACTCAGGTTGTTAAGAGATGATGAAGGCCTTGAAAGCACTGGGCAATCTGAATTTTTATAATAAGGTCACAGCTCAGTTTAAATATATTCATGAGGGTACTAGGAAGGTTACAGTCAATACCTAAACATCATCTGTCTCCAAGTGCTTCTTGGAGAAGCACTGTGTGATTTTTTTTTTCTAGGGAAAAAATGTATAAATCTGGTTATTGTTTCCCTAATCTCCTTTTCTGGGAGATATTCTTTCTCTCCTTTCTCCTCTTATCCTCTTTTTCACCTTCTTTGGGATCAAGAGTGATTGTTCTCAGATATGGTTTAGAACATTATCTAGTCCAATCTCCACTTGGCAGCAGCTGAGTATGAAAAGACAGCAGCACATCAGTCCTCTAAAATGGTATCATTAGGACTATCAGCAGGAGGAATCCTTTCAGATGCATGTACTCCCTGTTTCACCGTGAACCCAATTTCATTTTTTCTCCTGCATCTTCATCTGTCTCTTTCTGGGGGAGTGCAGCCCATGTTATCTTTCTACAAAATCATGATTTCTTGTTAAACACACCAGCACACTGTCATCAGCATTGGAAGAAAATGACCATAAAAATAAAATTTTATTTATAATTTTTGTTGCTGACCTGGCTAGTAAAAAACCTTAATTGCTTTCTTACAGTACAGTAGCCTACCTCTCAAGAGGAGACAGGCATTCTGAGATGATGTTAGGTGTAACAATACTTGCAAATTAAAAATAAGTGAATAACAAGGCTCCTTGTAGTCACATAACACACACGCTTCTGTAAACCTCATGCAGCTACTTCTTTTGCTGTCAGTAGGGCAACATTTTTGAAGCTCAAACCCCTCATTCTCTATGCAGAATAATTTTTAAACCAATTCTATGTTAAGAACATGAAAATAGTTAATTAAGTGACATGCCATCAGTTTGATAACACATCTTTCTAGCTTCTTTTTTTCTTGTGTGATTCATAGAATAGAATGCATAGAATTCAAAGAATTGAGTGTGGGGTATATGATAAAAAATTCTTCCTGTCTCAGTGAATGCAGGAATCTCTGTGGCACTTGGCCAGGGTTGTGCAGACAGGTATATGCCTGAAGCATTTCTACTGTAAAATACTAAAGCTGAATATCAAACACATCTGATAACAAATTGAAGCTGGCTTGATTTTTATTATGACTAAAAGGCCTTCCTGAAGAAATAAATATTTATCCACATATAGCTTGTTCCCAGAAGAAGTATATCTGGATCTCTCTTGATTAACTTTTGTCACACAACTGAAGTAGCCAAGTTAAGAGCACAGACACCTCAGATATGAAAAAGGGAGGGAGACACAACCTGAAGAAGTTCCTTTCCCTTTCCATCAGTTACTAGAACAGCAGAGCAGTCTCCCAATTAAAGTGCCCCAGTTAAATATCTAAAGAAAGGTGAGTTGAGCCCCAGTGCTTATACTAGGTGATGTTACGGTATGGCTTGTTTAGGGATAAATCCTCTTCTAACTAGGAGAAGTATGCTGTAAGAACAATTTTCCAACTAGGACATATAAATGGAGTACTCAGAGCTGTAATAATAACTTAGATCCTTATTAAGTGCCTGCTTTGCATACTTCATGGCTGCTTAGAGCAGCCACATGAAAAAGTTAGATGTTCTACTAGGGAACATGCTATTTAGACAGCCTTGAGACTCCAAATACAATTTATCATGTATGTTTGTGATTAATAAACTATGTGTGTAGATAACAACCTTCTAATTTACATATTAATAAAAATGACTTATCTTCAGATTATGTACAAACTACTCTGTTAGCTGTGCACTTTCTTGTATGGGGCTTATAAAGAATGTACGTGAATGTGTGTGTGTGTAGAATGAGCTCCAAGGGCCTCAGAATTACAGCAACAGCAGAATTGGCACATCCTTGTAGATTGCTGCATAGGGCACTTCTAATTCATCAAAGTTCATTCAAGCCATTTGTCTTTTTCCTTCTGCTGGAGTACATCCTAAACCTGGAGATTCACGGATGATTTGTGGGTGAGATAAAGACTTTCTGTATGGAGGATGCTTCTCAGGATGGCACTCTCATGTTTCATGACCTTTTTCTTGCCTCGTAGCTTCCTGTTGGTGTGACCCTTTTCTTCCAAGTCGATATGAGAAAATACTAAGGCTAAGAGTCAATGGCCTCACTTTTCATAATTCTTTGTAATTCTGCATTAGGTTCAGTTGGGAGCCTGAATCTTTCCTGACTTAAGGCCAAAGTGCCCTACTGCCTACCCGAAACATACCTACAAAGCCTCATTCCTCCTAGCCAAGACAACACACTGTTTCCATTCTATGATTCTATTATATTGATGGCTTTACATCCTCAAGGCATACACTTAACCCAAAAGTTGGTCTAACATAGCACATACATTTGTGTATGCCAGTCTCTGCGGTGTCTTTTTTTTTCTTTTTTAGCATGTCTCTAATCATAATTACAGCTTGCCTTTCCATCCTGTTCAACCAAGAGGCATTTGGCTATGCTGATCTGGCATTTGTATTCTGAAGTAGAGACTTCTAGGGCTAGCAACATAACTTCTTCTGTTAAAAGACCCTGGCAAAAAAACGCTAGTGTACTGATAAACAACAAGTTTTGTTTGGGTACAGCAAAGTGTTAAACTTATTCTGTTCATTCATCCTTTACTTCATTAGCATTGAGTTAGTCTATGTTTTGAGGGGCTTAGATAAGTTCTTTTATTAATTCATCAAGTTGGTAAATTGAAAATATTCATCATATTTGCATTGTACAATATTTGAATTGTAAATATTTGTAAATTTATTTAATGTATTGTAAAAACTCCCAAGTCCCCAAAAGACATTTAAGACCATTACTGTTTCACCTTGCTGATATACAAGAAATGCCTTTCAGTAGCTTCATTCCACTGTAAATCTTCTGAGCTTTTTTTGTGCAGATTGTATTTTAAAATGAGGACAAGTTTAGACAGAAACCTTCAGGTTTGTTTTCTCAGAGGTAGGCAGAAGTTTCTAGCTACAACAGCACTGCTGAAGCAGTAAGGAAATTTGTGTGCAAATTTGTGTGTACTCCTCTGTTACTGATTCCAGAGACCATGAATCAATGGCTGAGAGCTAAGTTCGCTTGGATAGATGGTTGGTGCCACATAAAATTGACTAACTCTGTGTTATGAAAAAGTTAGCATACTTGGACATAGAAATCCAGTCTGGGAAACATTATAATCTATTTTATATGTGCCTCTATGTTGTTGAAATTTGTTCTCAGCCTGCAGTAATTACAATGCATCATGATGTGTTTCAGTTCCAAATGAATGCCTGGATTCATGTATGGATGCCACAGGCCTGTGGACAATTAGGAATCTTTATGCACTGTAGATGTCTAAACTCCTGTTGTTGATGTCGGTATTGCCAACGCTGTCCACTTTGTAGGTCATGAGAGACCTGTGTGGCACCTACAAGTCAGCCAGATTACCCTAAGGTATCTCAAATGGCACTAGACATCTGCTTGTGGGAAACAGAGTGAGAACGCCAGTGGCTGGTCATTTGAACTGTTGTTTGGTCTGTGATTTATCATGACAAGGTCTTAAAAGTTGAAATCCCAGCTCCACAGGAAGGCACATCATGATACTGATCCATGAAAAACAGATACTTGTTTGTCTGGTGGGTTTGTTTCCAGTCAGCTCAATGAATTAAGCTGAGTCACCCTGAAGCTGTATAACCAATATATTCAGAATAAGGCCTGGATGCGAAGGGGCAGAGATCAGGAGAAGTAAGGTGAAGCGCAATTATTCTTTTCAGCAGCAGCTATTTGTTTGAGGAAATTAAGCATAATATAGAATTATACCCCCTACAAATTGACAAAACCTTTACAACTTTGAACTCTGCAGCCTAAGGGTTGGAAAGTGAAACTTGCCTAGATTTGAGTTGCTCCTGTCGTGGTGGGGAAGAGAAGGAACTAGGATGGAAATCCAGAGGCATCTATGAAAGCCTGGTTCCCTCTTCCTGCCATTGCCAGGGAAGACGTCAGGGGATGGAGAGAAACAGATTGCAAGAACAGCCTTATGAAAGAGGTCAAGGCATTGAAGCTGGCTGTTGTTATATGTTTCTACCTTATCTTCCTTCACAGAATCACAGAATNATGGTTTAGGATTTTAGTTTACCTGGCCACAGCACCAGAAGCCATCTTCTTTTGTCATCTTTAAGAAGGCAATTTTCCTCCATCTTTGCTGGCCCAATTGCCAACTGTAGCCCTGTTACAATGTCTCACTAATCAGGGAAGTAGTTGGAGGATTTTCCTTGTTAAGAGGGATCCCCAGGAGGACAGAAAAAGGGCTCAGGTTAGGTTAGGTTAGGAAATGGAGATGAGCTCTCAGATACTCTGAAAGATAAAAATAGAGATTTTTTTCAATCCATATCTTGCTTCAGGCATTACAAGTACAGAGAAATGGCAAAACCGTGTCAAACTAGGCTTTCAGTATAGCCAGTGGTTTCAGGAAGAAAAGACCATGCTTCACTGTCGTTCAAACAGAGACTTTTTTTTTCCCTCACTGGTTACTCATCTCATTCACTCTGTCACCAGATTGCAGGGAAGGGATGTTAATATGGGTGTTAGGGCATGTCTGTATGCTTATGTATATGCTGCTGTACACTTGTTCAGGCTGCTGGTGAGTGAATCATTGTTTGGCTGTATTAGGAGCATCATGCCCAGGAGCTTTACATGTGGTTTCTGAAAAAGATTTGAAATGCTATTTAGCCCTCAGCCAGGAGAAAATTCCATATAATTTGTCTGATACCACAGCATGGTTCCTGTACCAGGAACGACATCTCTACTGTCTTCCTTTCTTTCTGGTGAGCTCCAGGTGCCACCACAGTAGGAATATTACACAATGGACAGCACATTTTGAGTTTCACAGGGAGAATGTATCCCACTTACCACCTAATTTAAGATTAATGGAAGAAAGGAGTACCTTCTGCTCAACTGGGAGGACAGAATAATCTGAAAGAAAGCAAAATCATAGCTCATGTGAAACACTGATAAAATAGGCTATCAGAACCAACCAGGAGGAGATAATGGAGAAAAGTCTATGACCTTGCTGACTCTTGAGCACAGAGAGCTCTGAGCTAGCAGTCCAGATAGTGCAAAGGTGCAGGTCAGTGCTGCATAAATATAACCAGGATGACTCTGGAAGCTGTTTTGTTCTTTTATGTGACACTGTACCTGAGCCACCTGTACATGTCCAGGACTGACCTAACTTCCTTGGAAACAGCTTAGGTATTTTCACATTGCACTTCACAGGTCATAAAGGCAGAGGATTGAAGCAGTACTGGGTGCGTCACCACTCCTAGGACAGATAGTATAACTAAGCATAATCAAGTGTTGATTGCATTAGGTATTTCAAAGCAGAGAGATAAAATTATTGGTTGGGTTTGGGCTTTTTTTTCAAAAGTTTAAAAATAGTTCAGAATTTGGGATTTCACTGTAATGCTGAGTTTCATTTCACGTAGATTTTGCTGAGTTTTGCTCTTGAATATTGCTCTGATGTTAAAGAAAATCATTAGACGGTGCCCTTTCTTCCTTAAGGGACATAAGGCAGTCTATAGGAAAAGGGAAATAAATGTTATGGTAAATTAACTGCATAGTAGAGTTGTAATCGCAGGAATCCTGTCACCTCTAGTGTTATGACCCTTGATTAATCTTTATAACAGAAAGAAAATAAGTACTAATGAGTTTGTTTATTAGCATTTATATAATTTTATAGTTGCATTTGATTCTTAGAATGTTAATTACTATCGGTGATTAATCCTTTTCATGCTGAAGAGTTTTTACTGGAGGCTATGTCTTTAAGACTTTGTGTTGACTCACATGTAATTTAAGTTGACAAGGACTCCAGCAGTATAAAAAGGAACAAAGAGCCTGGTTTCAAGGTCTAATTTAGTTCTGGCTTCTGTATGGCTCATGCAGGACTGACTGGATGTACTTTGATGGTAATATTAAGTCTCACCACTCCCTGAGTGAGGATTGAAGTAATTAGCAGGGCTTAGTGCCAGAAGGCAATGCAATTCACCATGGTTGAACCTAATTCAAGATTTATGGAGTGAGAATTTCAGTTATTTGTGGGTTTTTAGACTACTGATTCTTCCGCTTTGACGGCATTCTGACAATCTCTTTATTTTCTTATATATGCTCTGTTTAATATATACAGTTCCTACCTGAGTTCCTAAATGAGACCTCTGCAGGCTTTTATATTGCAATGTGGGGAGGAACTCAGAAGTTCCAGTTATCTTTGAAATGAATTCTGTGATTTTCAGTTCTTTTTTGTGATGGCAAGGGAAAGCAGAGGCAGCAGCACCAATTCATAGAAAACTGTGATTCTCTCCTAATCATTCCATAGCATAGTGTATACTGTGTAATTGTTATCAGCAATTTAAAAGTACTTCCTAGAGCTAGTAGGAATGAGGTATTAAATCTGGATCTGGCACAGCTGCTGGGTCAGCCTGCAGGTCAAAAAGGTTTATATTGTATATGCTTTATGTACATAGAGCATATACAGTAAAGTCTACATTAGAGTCTATAGAGTGCTGACTCTTTGCCCCAGTGGAGGGGTGACACTGCTCAGTTTAAATTAGTGGTGTCCAGAATTCTTGCTACTGGGGAGCTCTAACACTTGTATGTGTTAGAATGAAGATATGAAATTTTGCAGTTTCCCACTAAAATGTTTTTGCAAAGTATACACTTCTAGAAATAACAAGAAAGCTTCATCCAGGTACCTTGTTTTGTCATTTGTAATATAATTACCTGGATTAATATAATAAGGAAGGCTTTGATATTTCTCCAAAGATCAAAAGAAATTGAAGTGATGCCTTTACCCTTTTAAAAATCATACTGTTTGTTCATGTTTTGTTGAATGTATGGAAGAAGTCAAGACATTTACATAAAATATTTTTATTTTGTTGAATCACCAAGAGCTTAAGGACTACATCCTGAAAAGGTGAAGCTGAAAAGCTTTGTTTAAATGGCTCTGTGGTTAACAGAAAATAAAGGCAGCATTTTACCTGTGTATTTGTGAGGTTACTTTTCCAGCAGCCACTAATGATTTTCTCCCACATACTTAGGTAGGTAACTACTCAAACATACAACTAAAAGTGACTGTATGAAAATCAATGTGCATACCTTTCAGGGATATTTAAAGCATTTCCATCATCCATGGATTTGGGATTGTTTGTGTGATAATCTCCCCACCAGTCAGATGTGCATGTGCATTGGTGGGCAATTTTCAGACGTGAGACAGCAGCAGATTTAGGCTTTGTGGTGGTCCCTGTGAAATAGTCCTTTGGCTCATCTTTGAGAGCATGTCTTGGTGTATGAGAGCATGTCTTTGCTTAAAGTCTAATACCTAAACTGTGAAAGATGCTTCAGGCCAGGAACTCCTTATATGTAAAACACCAAAGGTTTTATATATTTTGTGTGAGATAGTGTTAATAGCATTTGGCTCAGAACAAGCAGGGAACAGAAAAGCCTGTAGGGAATCTCTACGTTTGTGTGTTGCTCTGCAGAGGAACTTCCCCATCTTCCCCCTTTAAAGAGGTGAAGAGCACATCCCAACTATTTGGTTGTTCAGCTAAGATTTTTGGTGTGAAACAGCTCAGCAGGAGCTCAGTGTGGGGATCTGATTTGGATTAACTCACATGCAGAAGGTACAGGAGAATCCTCACGAGAAGTTGTCAGGGCTGTAGCAATTTTGAAAAGTTTTTTCTTTGAAACACAATATATGTAATAATAAAAAAAAGTTTTGAAAATCTTAGATGAAATTTCCTGTCCAAGATGAAGAGAAAAGCATATGCCATTAAGGTAGAAATTTGTAGTTGATCAAAGTCAAGCAGAGCAGGTTGTAAACACTGGTCTACAGCACTCAGACCGAGCATCCTATTCACCTGTTATTTTGGGGATCTTCTTTTTTTCTATTTCTCTTTATTTTAATAAAAATTTCAGTTTTGTGAAATTCATACAACTAGAGAACAGGCCCTGCTTTCTCCTCAACCACCACCACAAGAAATTTTATCTTCTCTTCCACCAGGCTGCAAAGCTGCCTGCTAACTAGCTATCACCATAAATCTTAGTCCTAATGGTTCTCTTTCTAAAGGCTGTTAAGTAATTACAATGAGTTTATACCCAATTATGGAGCCAATGACCCACATTCAGTTGACCTGACTTTTGCTTTCAGCGTTAGGAGCATGTAGTCTGCAATTACAATTCCCTCAAAAGCTGATGTAGAGGGAAAACTGCTTCCAAAGGATGATTAAACCTATCCAAAACCAGTTACTACAAAGGAAGCCTGTCTTTCTACTGACTATAGAGAAAGCCTAGGACTTTAGCTTAAGTTTTGGGCATCAAAACCTAAATGAGGTCTCTTCCAAACCAGGGTTTCCCAAGAGAGGAAAACCCCTTTAAGCTGACAGAGCAGAGTGTTGCAAGACAAGTAAGCAGCAGATTAATCTAAATTCAGACGGGAGATCAAGCTAGCTGATTATATACTCTTTCTGAGTAGTTGGTATGTATACTGAGCATAGTAATCTATTAAATAGCCTTATTACAGGAGCACAGGAAGGAGTTTGGGAATTGATTTATATATGCTTAACAGGAAAATGTTGGAATTAACATACGGAGTTAATAAGGGCTTGTAGAAGATCTGCCAACTAACATTTCCATGTAGTTAACATACAGAGCACTGCATCATTTAAATCTTAGCACTATGATCTGAGAGCTTCCTGACTGAGATGCAGGCCTCCTCTGCTGTTCTCTTTCCTGAGGATAGGGGGGAAGTAAAGTTGAAGAAAATCATGGATGTGTATAGGGTCCAGCTCTGCTTTTTGCATAGAAAATTATTTTTTAAATATTTAAAAATCATTTTTTCCTCATTCTGTAACTTCCAACCTATGGCTTGCGCAGAATTGAAATAGATTTAAATAATATATTTTTTTAAAAACTCTTGTATTGAATTGCAGCAAGTTAAATTGCGAAGAAATCTTGGATAATTTATCTTATCTAATGAGCAAATTATGTATTTGAAAAATAGTTTTTACTTAAAATTTCTATGCTGAAGTAATTAAAAAAAAAACCTCCAAACTTTAAATGTTGTCTTGATTCTTTTTGTTGTTAATCATAAAATAGATGACTTGAATATATCTCAGACAATTCTAGCTGTGTAAACCCACTGCTAGCTTTTAAGAACATTCTTGGCTAACGATATGAAGCAGCTACGTATTTCCTCTGTACTCTAACATTAAAAGAACAAAAGATCCTTAGCTGTGTGTATCTCTTCCCAGCAGGTTTATATCCTTATCTAGCATTTCAGCATTCAGCCTGAATGTGCTTTTGTACATCTGTGTGTAAAAGAAGATGAGCAAATTATAGTGTCTTAACTCTGCTTTCCATGTTTCCCTGGCTCTAGCATCCCTACAACCCTGCGCATAAGAAGCGTCATCTTGCGTTTGTGTTGTGTGGAAGTAATTAGTGCACTGAACTATGACAGGCTAGGAGCTTATTTAAAATTAATTCTATCAAAATAGCATCTTGCTGCAGTGAGGAGACAGATTATTATATCTTGAAAAATCTTTAGCTGAAGAAAACAGAAGTTTCTAGGTGCATTGTTTTACATAAAAACAAAATGCTGCACTCTTCGTTGAGCCAGACTGTGATTTTTAACAGCACAACAGGCCTTAAGAATTTGTTTGTCTTGTCTTAGAGACACTTGGCTACACTGAACATATTGAAATCAATGCTAGAACTAATGGGATTGTAATGGGATTGACCTGATGTACCAACTTTGTACTGTCCTCTTCATGAGATGTATGGTTTATTTTACAATTGGAAATGAATCTATGTGGGGGCTGGTGTTCAAATGAACTCAGGACCTGCAACTGGAGCTTGTAAAAGCACCTTCAGCTTCTCTAACATGACTTTCTATCCAGCCATATATTGTACCATGAGAGCTACTTGGTGCTGCACACTTTTGAAAACCTGATCTTAATTGTGGGAGCATTTGGAAAAAGATTGTTTGTAGAAGGGAAATACAAGAGGATGAGTAATCCATATTTAAGTCCATTAGAATTGCTCCTCTCCAGAGCAAGAGACCTAGACCTGGGGGAGAAGATTCAATTGCACACTCCCTGTATTAGTGTAAGCATTATAGCTGCAACCCAACTCAGTCTCTCCCAGCATGGCAGCCAGGAAAAGCACCTGAAAACTTTTACAAGTGAAAGAAAATATGCCTGACGTCTCATCACTTTTACAGATAAGGGGGAAATAGTCCTTACTTTTCTACTTTATCTGCAGGCAAAGCTAGCAGGTATATTTCAAAGGTGATCTATCTTCTTATTATGTCTTTCCCTGTGTCTGTTTCTTTTGACAACTCACATCTCCTAAATGGATAAGTGCTATCCATCACAGTCTTGCAGAGCTCAGTGAGCCTTATTTTATATAGTGCTATGGAAATGAGTAAGGTTTTTTTGAACCTGCCTAGTCCCTTAAACAAAATGAGAGCTGGGAATAAAAAGAGAAATAATAGGGTTTATATCTTGCTCTAGAAATGTATGCTCCCTGGAGGCAGTACCAACAGTCTGATCTTGCTAGGGATTCGTTGCTCTTCAGTGTGAGAGCCTCAGATCCTCAGGACCTCAATGAGCTCTGAAGGTGCAAAGGAGCTCACAATATCAAGCCTAGAGCATCTAGCAACACGTGTTTATTTATTTGTCCACTTGTTCCATTTCTCAGCATTAATTTACAAGACTATGACCTTCTTGTGTAAAAGAAAAATCACAAATAAAACAAATATAGGGATAGATGTTGATTCTTTCCCTCTTTTAGTCACCAGACTGTACAAACCTCTTTTTCTTGCTTCTGTCAGACATTTTTGGGAGACCTAAGCATTTTCGCAAAGCTCCATTCTCTCTCTCCACCTGCTGCTAGCATATTCTGACCTGAAGTTAATGTGATCTCTTGCTGAAATAAGCCGTTCTCAGCAATATCATTCTGAAGATACTAAATGGGCTTATTTGAAAGGGAGCCAGTGAACACAACAGCATGGATGTCCATGGTCAAGGACCATGACTCAGATATGTAACAGGGAGCAAACCAAGCTGTTGGGCAGGTGCACTTGACAAAGATCACACTTTGGGATCATCTTTACTATGAAGTTGCTGTTAGCTTGGAACTTTTTAAGTTTTGGCTTGTAAGCCCAAGTGAGAACTCAATGTAAGAAAAAGAGTCTGATGTGATCCTGCCCTTTCTCCTGCACCTATTTCTGCCTCGAGTGAGCAATAACCCACCAGTGAAGGTGTACTGTAGATTTCCTCTTCTTATTCAACTGTCTTAAGCTATACTAGGACTTAGCACTTTTTTAAATGAGCACTTCCTCAAGTTAACTGTTAGAATCATCCATTTACTGCAAATATCTTAAGATTATATTATAGTAGTATTAAGGTAATAAAAGAAGCATTTTGCCCAGAGGCTTTTTTCACACTGAGTTTTCCATTTGTAGATGCAACAGGGCCTCCCTTGAACTATATCTTTGAAAAGTGGGTCAAACCCATCCTTAAGAGTGCTTTGTGGCTCTCCATAACTTTGGTTACTGACAAGAAGAATTAGGACTTTTTGTTACATTCAGAGACACTAGCTTCATAAATATTTTATTGCATATCTATACATTTTTCATATACATTATTTTAGTTGCATTATAGTTTAGAAAATGACTGTATTCTATGTTTAAGAGATTAATTTACGTTCTTTGAGGTCTCGGACTTTTCAGACATGTTATCTCTGCATTTCTTTTGATTTGGCTTCATGCTAGCAGAACAACAAGTTGTTTTTCTTTAGTTGACTTCCAGTCTTCAAAACAATCACCATCACTGTATAACATGGGCTTCCTTTTCTGAACAATTTTGAAAATTCTGTTAGTGACATACAATAGCAATAGTGGGTTTCATGCTTCCATTTCTAAAAGATATGAAATCTTTTTGAGAAACAAATTATGGCTATTCATGTTTTCCAGATCCATAAGACTGTAAGGTTCCTGGAGAATGAGTATAACATTAATTGCCTTAGACTTTGCCAATAGACCTAATTTTGACTAAAAATGGCATTCCGTATCTCTCTGGAATGCTTACAGTGTCACATTCTGTACAAAAATGAAACTTACTCCTCTTAGAAGTCAGGCCCTTGATGGAGCATGCAGAATCTGCTGCTTGTTTACAGTAACTAATACTAGCAGCCTTAAAAATTAGGTTTATGCTTTGTGAATAGTAAGAGTTTGAGCCAAAACCAAAGCGAGCTGTCTCCTACAGTAAGCTACAGTGCTACTCTCCCAGTGCCAGATAACTGATGGCATCTCCTGCATTTTTTAAACATAGTCCTTTGTATAAATAAAAACTCACAAATCCAGACACATCCCCTCCTAGTTTGTATTACAGCTCAACAACTAGATTCAGAGTATTATTATCCATAACATTTCACATTAGATCTTTTCTTGTCTAAAAGTTTTCCAGCATAACTTTATTACTAACACCAAGAAATAGTTAACTTTTTAATCTTTATGCAGTGTTGCAATAATTTTATGAGTAGCTACATTGTTGAGTCTTCCAGACATTCATGCAGTAAACCCCTAGAAATTACAATTTTTCAATGTTAAGATCAAAGATGTTTCATCTGAGGGGAAAAGGCCAATTGCATTAGGAGATCTAGCTATTATCCAAGAGAAACAACAGACTTCTAATTTTAAATTCATTTTGATCTGCCTTCTATGGAGACCAACCCGATGCTCAAATCACTAACAACTGGTCTAAGTTGGGGTTGCTGCCAAATTATTACAGGGCCAAGAGTTATAGGGCACACACTGCATGTTCTAGGGAAAAGGAGGGAGGGAGGGAGGAAGGAAGGAAGGAAGGAAGGAAAGAGAGGAGCGTGCAGGAATGTTTAACAGGCATGACATGAGAGAGACACCCAAAGGTCCTATAACTGCATTGCCCAAGGAGCTGGGTTGGGTGTGCAGTTATTCTCAGGGGAATGCCAGTGTCAGCAGCAGACACTGCCTGTTTTCCTCCTGCTGCTGGGAGCTATCCGGTTGTCAAGGTTTAGGGTCAGTCTGCTAGACCTATAACAGATGCTCTCTATTATCCCCTCTTTTCCCTCAAAAAGGTGAAGAGAGAGGGAATAAGGGAGAGAGACTTATGGATTGCTGTTGGCCCCCTTCCACTCCCAAATGGGAGAGAAAGGGAATGAGAGAGAGAGATTTACAGATTTCAAAATAAAGCTAAAATAACTTTAATGAAGATAATAAGAATAAAATTGAATATAGAATCATAGAATATTTTAGGCTGGAAGAGACCTCTAGATGTCATCTTGTCCAGTCTCCCTATGCAAGTATATACAAATTTATACAAAACCAGTATCAAACTCAACTCCCCCAACGGCAATTACGTCACCATCACCACTGGTGCTGTGGAGCAGGCACTGGGGAAGTCCCAGACTGGGCTCTGCAGCAGATGGGAGCCAGTTTCAGGAGCTAGATTCTGAAACTGGATTCAGGAACACAAGAATCAGGACTAAAGGTGGAACAGACGGAGTCCTCCTCAGATGCCAACCATTGAAGAAGAGGAACAGAAATAAAAGGACAAGACCCTCGTGATCCCTCAGCTTTACACTAAATATGACATATATGGGCTGGAATCCCTCATTGGTCAGTTTAGGGTCACCTGTCCTGGCTGCTTCTCCTCATGGATGTGACCTCTTACTTTTGCACCCCCCGGTGTGCTACACAAGATCTAGCAGTGACCTTGGTCTGCCTATCAATGCTTTATAGTAACTCTAAACATCAAGCATTATCACTGCTAGAAGCAGACACTGTCTGCAAAGACATGCTGTTAGCTTCAGAAAGTGCAGTTAGTCAGCAGAGACTTAGCTGAAAAGTAAAATCACTGAACAGAATTGGTTTGGTTCTAACCCAAACCAGGACACCAGTCAACATAGCCCTGGCCCATCACAGCCAGTGTGGTGGTACTGGTGACCAGGCAGATGATCTCAAGTTGCCACAGCGCAGCTACTCAGTGTTTGTAGAATGAACCTTGCTGTTGACACCATGCAGAGAGGTATATTTTTCCCAGATTTCACAAAACAGTTAACCTTGAACCATTCACAGCCTCAGAGGGAATTCCCATTACATCTTGGGTCATGAACCAGCAGTTGTACTAATAACAGTCATTATGGACAGGATTAAAGGTCAATGTGTGCCCCTCTGTTCTACCTTCACCCAAACCATAGATGAAATTCTAGGTTAGGGAGAGCATCACATTGCCTCCACTCTGAAATAGGGAATACAGGGAATCACACTTTTTCAGCCAAAATTAAACTATCTTACAGTCAGTGCAGCCTTTCTGTGAAGAAGCAGGGACGAGGTGGCAAGGGGAGCACACGGCAGCAATTGAGAGTGTTGGCCATGTCTGCAGATTGGCTGCAATCAGGAGGAGGCAGTACCCTCTGCTCGATCTGCTGCCAGAAACAACTGCAAATCAAGTGGCTCAGAATCAACAGTAGTACTGGCTGATCACTCAGGTCAGCTAATCCTAGAAGGTGTCATTCCCAGTCCCCTACATCAGCTTAAGTTCTGGCTGCTGAAACGAACTGTTGCTGGGTGGCTGTGCTAGCTGGAGGGCTCCCCTTTCATCTGATGATCTGGCCCTGCTGTTTGTTCAGCTGCACAGGGAGTCAGGGTCGCAAATTGATCTGGGTGGAAAGTTTTCTTTGTGGTTTTATTTTTATTTTCTTTCCAGCCAGATCAATGTCCAGCCCAGCTCGCTGCTCAGGTGGGGTTGTGAGAGCACGGCAGGGTGGATAGGTGGGTGGACCAGGCTGTTTTATCTGGTGTAAGCTGCTCTGTTGCTGAATGCAAACCATGTTCTGAGCGAACCTGGCCCATTAGGTAGAAAATAAATGATAGTGTGGCAGATCCTCGTGGGATCAGAGAGAAAACTTAGGTTTGTTAAAGCCAAAGTCTCCTCTGAATATGCCAAGCTGTCCTATACTTACGCATTATTTTTAAAAAAAACTTTATACTGCTTTTTAACATTTGCTTCTGTTTTATCCTTTCTCTGAGCTTCACACACATTTTTGAAATATCAGGTGATCTGGCTTCCATTCAGAGTTTGGACTTTAGTGTTGAGAAATGATTTTCAATGATCATCCAACATCAATAGGTTAACAGTATGCTACAGCTAGAGTAGATCAAATATTTGGCCTTCTCCTTCTGTGATTTTTTTTTCAATAATTGTCATTTCTAGAACAGTATCATAACCTACCAAATGTATAATATCTTTAATAGAAAGCCTCCTAGAGAGATAATGTCCAGCTTCCCAAATAACCTCATAAAAATACAAGACAGCGGGAAAAAAGTTTCTTCAAAAAAAATCAACTGAAGGTTAAAGCTGTTCATTGTATCATGGAAAACGCTTTTCATAACTCTGGGATGTTCACAATAGTCAAACTACTTCTGAGGTGTCTGTGTTCGCAGTATGTACTAACATGGGTTGGCTGTGTTCTGCATCTGTATAAGATAAGGCAGATTAAAAGTAACTCAGTTCAAATGCAACCAAGCCAGAAATTCATACCAAACAGCCATGATATTTGTTTGCTTGAGACTTAAGTCTGGGTCTGGGGATCAATATAGTAAACTCTGTGGAGAGGGAGCACCTAACAATTAAACTGGTGAGCACAGAATTGCAAGTGAAGGTCACTTGACTCCCTGAAGTCTCTCCCATACATCCCACAGGGTTGGTTCAGCTATTAGTCTGCCAGACTAGCTTGATTTTAAATATTGCTTTTCTTCAACTGATTTATAATGCATTACCAGTATTGTGTTGGTGGTTTTTCCAAACAGGAGCCTTCGTTAATGAATGACTTTTATTAGTACAATTAAATCTTTAAACATGAGATATATGATATGCCACGTATACCATATACATACACTGTGTACATACATATACATGCATACACATATATGCAACACTTAATAACATATTAATGTAATAAGCATTACAGAATGGAGTAAGGTACAGAGATTTCTGAGTTTACTAGTGCAAACTGGCCATGCAGAGAAGGGAGGTTTCTGGTTCCTGGACCTGAGCAGCTGAGTGAGGTATAGCCTGGCAGCAGAGTGTATTAGCGGGTGCAGCACAGCACCAGCACAGCTATATTCTGGAGATCTCTGCACTAACATAATTATATCGCTTCTTGTTCTGAATTAGCTGAATTCCTGCTAACTCAGCATCTCTGTACTACTATCCATTACAGACCTGCCCACCCCACAAACTCCTGGAATTTTATTTTGCAGTTTCAGTAGGAGAAAAATAATTTAAAAGAAAAAAAAGTAGCTATGACTGTTGCTGATAGTGCAGCACTTAACATAATGCCTGCCTTGGCTGGGAATCTTAAGTGAGCAGAAACCCAGGGCAGAGGGAGGTAGTGGGGAAAATGCAGAAAGTCTTCAGCTCTTCTCCAAACTCTAGGGAAAAAAAGACAAAACAGACAAAAAGGGAAGCAAAACTTATTCAGTAAAAGGGAAATCAACAAAATGAAGCATTGAGTTACTACTCTGTAATAGCAGTAGCAAAATATTCTCCCTTCTTTCCCCTCAAAAAGTCTGGAAATGAAACATGGTGCAGAGAGGAATACAGCAGGACCAAGGTAGAGGTGGAATTCCCAGTTTAGTGCATGGGGAGTCATGTGCAGGATTATCCTGTGGGCTGCTGGCATGTAGGGGCAGCTGGTACCTCTGGTTCCCAGGTGAGATTCTTATCCACTGCAGCTTCTCCAGGCCTCTGCAGCAGCCCAGCCAAGCAGAAAAATTCATCCCTGAGCCTTTTACAGGTCGCCTGGTAAGTGGACTGCTGTATCTGAATGTCCTTGATGCTGATAGAGTGAAATAAATGTTGGAAAGTTCTGCATGAAAGAATAAAAGGAAATGGACCATGTGTGGGACCTCCTGATCATACATTTGCAGGAAGGGTGGTTCTTTGGGAGTAAGCATACCCTAAAAATATATGACATTGGCTACAAGTAGGAAACAGAGAAATGTAAGGATGCATAGAAATAGACAACCAGACCAACTAAAAATGTATGTGTTTCTAAAGGAAACCTGAAAATTAAAGGGAAAACTGGACTGTGGAAGAAAACCCTAACAGCCATATTACAAACCTTGGCACTAAAAACATAAAAAGACATAAAATCATGTTAGAAATATAAGGTTGTATTAACAAGTAACATAAGAATCATCAGTTTAGGACTGAAATGGATAGAGTTCCATGGCTAAACAGAAAAGTCTAGTATTGTTATAGTACCACCACTCCCCTACATCTCATATTCTTCTACCTTAGGCATCTGAAGTGCTGGGGCCTGGGTTGTGGGCCCTGAGTTGGAATTGACTTATGGATGAGTTTGATTCCCCAAGACCCCAGAGGCAGAACCTGGCCCACCTGTGTGAGGCCTCACCTTCCCCCAGGTGGTCATGGTTGGGGTGGTGGGTGAGGCTAAAGTTATATCAACCAGGAACCTACCAGTTTAGGAGAAGAAATAAGCAGCTGATCAGTTTGAAGAGAGTTCTGTTGGGGCCAGTTGGAGGAGTTCCTGTTGGGGGCAGCTTGCTGAGCTCTCAGTGGTGTGTTCCTCCTTGTCTGATTTGAGATGGATAAGAGCAAACAGATGAAGAATAAAAGATGAAGTTATGCTGAGGGGATCTGGCTGAGTTTGATACTGGCCTGAGGAAGAACAGAGCTAGCAGCACAGCATCCACTGTAGTCATGGTGTCCATGAGTCTGCAGGATTGGAGCTGGATGGACATTCAGTTTAAGATAGAACAGCTCTCTTCTGATTATGGCTTTGTGTGACTCCAGAAGTGAGTACTGAGAAAAAATACAACTCATGGACTATATTCCAAAAGGAGCTATGTATCACTGGTTCTTTATAAAATGTACTCAGGCTGCAGGAGTACAGAACCTATCAATTATGAATGAATAGATTGCAGTTCCATTATTTACAATAAAAAATGTGCTATGTAAGTATGCATAAAATAGCAATGAATAAAGGAAGCTTCGGGAAGGACAATCCCCAGGCTAAAAAACATATAAAGGAGCTAGCAATTGGGAAGGTCCTTCCCTGGACATTTTTAACAAGAGGCTGGACATCCTATTTTTGTTGTACCCTGAGAGGCATAACCTAATCACTTCTATGAGAGAGGATGTCATCTAGTGGGCATTTTCCACTTCGTATGCTCACAATTCTATTAAACTAGGGTAGATATGGTTACCTTTAGGGGTATGATGATGTATGAAATGCCTCTCATGATGTGTGCTCCTCCTCGATAAGACTCCTGGCCTGCCATTTCTCAGGGAGTTCACAATAGACATATTTAAATAGATTAGGTGTGGAGAGCATAAGAACAGTGTGGACAATTGCTTTTTGGAATAAGGTTACAGTTAAACATTTATGTCAGTATTAGCTAGAGATTACCCGCAGGCGGCAGAGCAGAAATGAGCCTTCAGGGAGATCTTAATCACAGAGATGGCACAAGTCTTGTGACTGAATTTGTGGCCAAAATAGTAAGTGAGGAAAGCAAAAGGTCTTTATATGCTCTGCTGGCAAACTGACTGGTCAAGACTGGCATGGAAAGAAAAGCTGAGACAGCTGGGGGGAGATAAAGAAGAACAGAACTCCATGGGGCTTTGAAAGGGGCTTGGATGTAATGAGTTAAGGGAGAAACTCAAGGGAATGAAAGGCATAATTAAAACAATAAGAAAAAAAAAAGTGATACCAGCCAGATGCATTTTTCAGACCAAGAGGATAAAATGGGAGGTCAGAGGACAGGATATTGCAGCAGTCAGGAGCTCACACAGAAATTTAACTCTAAAAATAGGTAAAGACAGTGAATTTCAGTAAGTCTAGGAAGACAGGTAAAATGACTCCAAAAGACCAGTTACAAGTTCTCTTTAAAATGATGGAATAAAATGTTGCAAATTTTTTACTTGAAAAATATTTTTGTGTTGATCCATATTTTAAAGCATGATTCTGAAAACTAGAGTCTGGAATTCAAATTCCTGTAATCACACCCATCTACTGAGATCAAGTAGGTTTAGGTGGGCTTAGAAGAGGAAATGCACTTAAGGATGTTTACAGAGACTAAGGAAGATCTTGGGGTACTCAGAGATAATTTTAGTAAATATGGAGATTCAAAGGCGGCTTTGGTTAAATAATCTGGACTGAAACTTTGTATTGCTGTTGTATTCCTAAAATGCAGAAGGATAAGGCTATTTGTTTTCCTTTAAGAACCATGAACCTCTTTTCCTAATATTCAGCTTTAGAATTATAATAACACAGAAATGGGACTTCTAATGTGCCTGCATAGCTTTTCTTACAATTCTCTGAACTCTCTTAGTTCTGCTCCATGGCAAGATTAGGAGAAAAGCTGATGAGCTGATGACATAATACACTATCTTTGCCAGATTGCTATAGCTGTACTGCAGTAAAAGAAAATCATAGTCAACCTGATTTATGAGGTTGCCAGTCTTTTCAATTTACACTGATTGCAAAAAAAAAAAAAAAAGAAATAAAAAAATAAAAACAGTTAAAAACCTTAGACTGGCTTTAAAATTGCACAGTGAATTCCACATACAGACAAAAACATATGTTAACTCAGCAAACAACATCACTGTAAGAGTTTAGTTACCAACTTTTTTCTTATTATATCGTCCTTAGTCTCTTTTCATCTGATACCATTATACTTCAGGCATTTCTATAACTATGGGACTAGATTTATATTTATTTGTGGCTCCCACTTTATTTGCCAAAAAGAAAATGCTTCATATCATTTAGACCAAGAAGGCTGAAGAAAAAAATGCATCTATTATGAATCATATAAATGGAATAATAGTCTCACTTACTTTCAAAGGCCCACATTGTTTTGTTTCCGATGGTACAAGTTACTTCATTATTTACATTATAAATGAAAAGTGTTTGATAATTTCTACTCATTAGCTACACCATTTTGTTAGATATTCTACCCAAGTATGAAAGGTTAGTGTCTGGACAAAGAAGGCAGATCACAGGTTCAAAAAGCCTTTAGTTGAGATGTAGAACAATTGTTAGTAGTGGAATAAAGAAATTAAATTAATTTCTGAGAACATTCTCTTTTTTTAATAGGTTTTCTAAATGAATTATAGAAGAGACAATATAGGTAGGAAGGGAACTGCAGGACCAGTGCATTAATGGGAGCAGAGAAAGCAGCAAATGAGTGACATTGTGTTGCTAGTCACCTGGAGGACTTTTCCAAATTATATACTGCAGGATTCATCTGAATTAAAACTAAACTAATAATCCATACCTAATCACCCAGAGACACAAGTAGAGTTCCTCTAATTTGTCCCATTTGGAAGGGCTATGCTCTTGGAAAGGAAGAAACTCAAGGTCAGTTCTACTTAAAAACACCTTTTAGGAGTGCATTAACTAATGTTTATCCAGCACTTTTATTCAGCATAATTTTAAAGTTGTGTTCATATTTGTATATTATTTGACTTACAAGGAGCTAAATGAGCACCATTACAATGACATAGCCCTTTACTTATTACCTCTTTTCTCCTTTCCCTCTTCCAAAAGAAAAGTATAGAATTAGGGTAGATATTGCTTTTTCTTTTTTTTTTTAATCTTTTCCTCAGGTAATAAGAAGAGGGATTGAAGGGTTTCTTTCCCTCTTCACAGAAGCAGCTTAGACTAACAGTATAATAGTATAAAAAAGTAGAAAATACTTTTTTGAATCTTTCTGTATTTACATAGTTTAATAGGTGCTTAGATATCACAGAGATTATAATTATGTAGCTAGATAGATCTTTATTATGAACAGATAGGTATTTTTACAGTACATTTCCTGTTAAGGCCTGACCTTTTAAATTAAATGTTCACAAAGCCTATTCCACTGATTAGCCTTTTTTGTGGCTTCTACAGCCCAGAATGTTTTGTAGGGGGTGGAAACACAGGTAAGCAAGGGACCTTTCCCCCATTATTACTAGGAAAATATACTATTTAAAGAATGAAGCAACATTTTCAGTGGCTAGGATTTTCTGGTTATCTTCTTACCATCAAGCTGTCATTTTTACCTTGCTTTTAATGAATTGTCAGGAATTTTTTTTAGCTAGTTTTTTGGAAGTCTAGAAGTTCAGTCTGTGCTTTACAAGAATAACATGCTTTCTTTATTTCATTTGCTTTTATTTTTCATCATCCATCCCCTGGCAAACTGCAAGAGAAGCACTGAAAAACACTGACAGCGCATGGAACCACCATAACACCTCCCACACTGACTTTTTGTTATGTTGCTTCCATTGTCTAATATTGTTCTCTTTTTTGAGGCCTTGGTATCATACCAAGAGCTCAAGGTAGATAAATGCCCAAAGCAATCTTTCCACAAAATGTTTGTATTTTGAGCTCTCTGTTTTAGATTGTTAGTAGCTCCCTTCGGTGTCGTTCACAAATGTGGAGGTCATCGTAAAAGGTCTGAGCTAAAAGCAAACTGTTTCATTCCTTTCTTAGGAATGTCATCTGTACTTGGATACAGTAAAAGTGCTTTCTGTTTGCAGCTTCAGCCATGGGTATAATTAGCCATCATGTGCTATGGACTAGAAAGCTAGTACATTGCATCCAAGAGCTCTAATTATTTACTAGTATCATCTCTACTTTATTACTACTGGAAAAAGTAATTCTTGCAGGTGCTCCTGGGACAATGTGCACATAGAGTAAATAATAAATTTAAGTATAGCCTTGGCTTGGTGAATATTTTTAAATCTTATAGTTCTCATCTAATAATCTAAGAAGATTGTAAGGCCTTGAAATTTGTAGCGCCTTCTCTTGATCTTCTAATCTATAAGGTAATTAGAGAGAATTCTTTTCTATTACTTGCTGAAAGACCCAGCAAGTTGTATTTCCTTGTTGCTTACAATAAAATTACCGATCTCTATACTTTTAAAACACCCTTGGTGTGTAACCAGCTATCTCCTGAAAACAGATTAGTCTAAATAAATAATAAACCAGAAACAGAATAACAAAAATAACTGGAAGAACTTATTTTCTGAACCTGAGAGTCAGATAGTGAAACTGTCCTGGAAGGAGGTGGATGTGAAACATGAAAGAGTGTTAGGTTTAAAGGGCTGAAAAATAACATAGAAGAGACAGAGAATGAATACCTTGATAAATAAAGAAAGAATTTGAACCAGCAGGGATAAAAAGCTTCCGTTCTAGGTGGAATGTCTCTAATGAGGGAAATAAACTCAAAGATAAGGAATAAAATAGAAGGAAAGGAGACAGTTATAATAGTAAAGGACAATTGAGAGAGAGATTAAAGAACTTCTATAATTGAAGAAAGGAAAACATACCTCCCTTTTGGTCTAAGTCTAGTGTGCTCATAATTGCTTTTCCTTCCTCCTAAAGCTGTGTTAATGTTAGAAAGCATAGTAACTTAGTGGGACAAGTCCTTTTGAAATCAGAATGCCACAAAAGCATGTGACAACTTTTTCCTTAATGTCATGGCAAAATTTGAAGGTTGTGTTCTGGGTTCCCAGAACACAGACTAAAGTAACAGAATTATTGTGACAGTCAGTAGAAGTCTGGTCAGAGAAGACTCTGGTTTAAGTTTGATTCCAAATGAGTACGGGAGTAGTATTTTAGGGTACCTTAGAAACAACAGACAGACTCATTGTATCCATGTTAGAGCACAATTTATTGAAGGAGGACTAATTTCTGGTGGCTCTGTTATGTAGGGCTGTTGGACAAGTTACTTTCAGAGTCTGTTTGGGGCATTCAGAGCTCAGGACCCAGGTCGGCTCTGTGCATATGCAAACCCAGCTGAGAATGAAGCTGTCTCAACCTTTCTGAGCCAAGCCTGCACTCCAGACAGTTGTAGAACAATCATATTGGTGCATCTTGTCTTCACCCCTCCAGGTAGAACTGCCAGCACAGCTGCACTCCTGTGACATTGTCTATACTTCCAGTGCCGAGTCTGAGGACTTCATATTATCAATTGCTTTGGCTACCAGAATCTTTGCTGAGCACAGTGGACACCATTGACATTGGCATCCAATGACAGGACAAGGGGCAACGGGTGTAAGCTGGAACANGATTCAGTGACACAGTATTCTTTTGAAGACATGTTTTCTGAGACCTTTATTGTTTCCTCAATTTTACCTTTTACCCATCAGTGTGATTTTCCATATTAAGGAGCCTAGAGACAAATAACTGTTGTGATGAAGTGTATAGCTAACTAGTTGACTATATTTTATACCCTTCCTCTGTCATTTTTTATTCATGAGAGAGTACTTCTCAGAATAGCTTCAAGTCTGGTTTCAAAGGAGGAAAGAATTTCAAGTGAATGTCTAGTCAGTATCCAAACCTTCACAGCAAATCAGAATATTTTCTTCAGTCTCTGAATGTTCATAGAGTCCACATGATTTATTTATCTGGAACTGCAAGGTTGCATCTTTCTGAAAGAGTTTCTATTTTGTTTGCGGTCCATAAAATGCTTCCACAGGTTCATTTAGCTCTAAGTAAAAGCATGTACTTCAGAGGTTATCAAGGCTTCAAAGACAAGAACTTTTTGTTAATTGATAACTCTGTTTCATCAGTAAGTCATGCTTCAATGTGCATGTCAAAAACTTGCCATGAGAAGCAGAGTCGAAGATATGGAACTAGGAAAGAAGAGACTGTGGAAGTTCTGTGATGTGTATTAAGCAATGAGTTCAGAGGAACCAAAGACAAACAGTAGGGAGTGTTAGCTAAATCGGTGCAGAACTCTCTTGTTGCCACTTCAGCTATAATAACCTAATAATGGTTGATCTTTTCCCTCTGAAAAAAGTCAGTGTGGAATGAATTGTCTGCCATTGTTCTCTAGGTCAGGTAGCTCCTTCCCAAATTCTAGTGGCAGCTCTTTTTGCTCTTTTCAGGAGACCATCTCCACATGTGAGAAGTTGTCTGCTGCTTTTATTGTCCAGAGATCACATGGCCAAATAGCTTTTCATAACTCTGTGAGTCAGAAACCTCTCAGATGACTATTATAGCTGATATTCTATTTCTGTAATTAGTCTGTGGGAATTCAGGATCCGAGTTAANCAGGAGACTGTGAAAGGGCAACAAGACAAGAACCTGAGAAGAGCACAAGGTGATGAATTGGAGAAGGATAACAGATTGACAGCTGTGACAGAGAAAGAAAGGAACCAAAATTCCCAC
>VYZX01000919.1:35817-53603 GCA_013401335.1 Brachypteracias leptosomus
TGCTGTAAAAATGACAGTTCCAGATGCCAAAAAAAATCCTTCCAATCTATCAGATCTATAAAAAAAAGACAATAGCAAAGTAAAAAATGAGTATAATTAGTCTCCTTGCACAAAGAAAAGTCCTTTTGAGTACTATGCCTATTTGAGTTGAATTTTTTTTCTCCTTTAATAAATAAAATTAGGATAGCATTTAATTCTTAAGTGGAAAATCTAAATTTCTGATAGAACCTGTTGTGCACTACAATAGCAAAACATCTTAGTACAAACTCTTAAACATGAAATCTAAAAGCTTTTCAAGCTGGAATCCATGAAGGCTTAAGAAGAAAATCCTTTCTCTCTCAGCAGAAGGAACAGAAATTTTGCCTGAAGAACTTTTTCTGACAAATGTCCTCGAAAGGAACATGTTTGTTCTGCTACAACCTCTGGTGGCTGTGTGTATTTTGCCTTAGCTTACTCAGAGCTGCCTTGAGAGTCAAGAGGAGAGTCAGTGTTCAGTGACAGGTTTTGCATTTCTGATAAGAAAATCAATATTAGAGACTTTGTCAGCCAGCCACTGATGTGCATGGAGAAGATAGTGTGCCTCTGATGTTCTGAATGTTAAGAGTGGCAGAAAGTTAGTTTGATTCAGTAATCAGTGGCTGACATGAAGGATAGGGAGTCTTCTTCCTTCTAGAAGACAACTCTGAGTTGTGCAGTTGCTTTCAGATGACTGAAGGCTCTCTTGGCCAAATTCTCTGCTTCTGTAAAAGGCAGAAATGCCACTGAAATCGATGAAACAGATTCATTTCATCTCAGTAAACAGGTTCTCTCCTAGANGATGCCAAAAAAAATCCTTCCAATCTATCAGATCTATAAAAAAAAGACAATAGCAAAGTAAAAAATGAGTATAATTAGTCTCCTTGCACAAAGAAAAGTCCTTTTGAGTACTATGCCTATTTGACTTTGATTTGANATTCTCCATGTCACAAAGGTAAAGAGACACCTGACTGAGCTGATTTAGACGTACATTAAGTTGGCAAAGGAAGATGGCAAAGTTCTTCTTAAAGTGGATGTGACCGTGGAATGTACACTTTTCAGGTACCCATTAACCACTGAAAATAATGTGAAGGCTATTAGATACTTGATTTTGCAAATTTTGGGGGGCAATTGAATATCTGTTTAAGTCAGTGGATTATAACCAACAACAACAATAAAAAATTTTATGTACAGACTCTCCCATCTGAAATCCTCTGGCACCTACCAAAGCTATCTCATAGTAAATGTTATACAATATTATACACAAGAAACACGTTAACAATCAGCATCAATAACATTCATGTTTGGAAGATGGTAATGGAGAACCTAATTCTTAAATACAGAAATTAAGGGAACTGCTGGTGGGTGGGACATATTTGGGTATGGGGTTGCTTTTCTTTTTGTGTTGCAAGTAGGCAGTCAGATTCAGTATATGTTGAAATCTGGAGGCTGAACAGTCAAGGATGGTGAATGAGAATGTTTCTGGGGGTGGCAGTGATGCAGTGGCATTCAGAGGAAATGTTACCATGGCATTCGCTGGCTGATGTGAACATATAGGAGATATAGAAGAAGGAAAGCTCTGAAACCGGTGCCAGATATGGCCAGAAAGTGCAAGAAGATGCTGAAATCTCTCATTATCCAAAAGTGGCATTCTGCCTTTATGTGTTGGCAGTTTCTTTGTCCTTCACTGCAGCTTTTGTGTAACCCACTATTTGACAGTGACACTCAACCATGTTCCTCCCTCCCATTTGCAATTCATTTTAGTTATATCTTCAATAGAAAATATTGCTCAAAATTATGCCTTTTGAGTATGAACTGCAGGAACTAACTTGTAGTCAGTACTATGGTGATAATGTGTTCATTTCTCTAGGTCAGGACACCCAGTGGTATCAGGTACTGTATTGTGCCAAGGTTTGAATTTATCTGCATTCCTAATGCAGCTCTGGATGACGATGGGGTAGTGGGTCATTGCACCTTGTGTGACGATATGATACTATTTTTTCAAGGAGATACTTACCTGAAACCACTTGCTTAGTCTGCTTGTATAGCAGTTGAAAAAGACAATGTGCTACTTGTTTTTGCCGAATTTGTCTCCTATATACTACTGGCAACTTCCCATGACAAGTCCTGTATCTTCATTGTGTGTTGGTACCTGTTTGTACAGCACCTGACATAAAGGGTTATGTTCTGCCATTGGGAACTTAGCTGCTGCAAGAATACAAATAACCAGCACTACTGGTTATCGTAATGATGGTAATGCTTCTGGAGTTCTTGGAGAAAAACAGGTAATTTATTTATCATCCTGGGTAATATTCCCATTTTAATTAAAACATCTGTTAATGTCTAGGCTTGGGTGTTAGATATGGATGAGTACCTTGAAACTAAGAATCCTCATAAATATGTAAAGCAACTTGGGTTATTCCAAGTGTGTCTAGCACTATAAAAATCATATTCTCTTAATGACAGTACTAAAATATAACGTGTTCATAAATCTGTTTATATGAAAAATATGCAGAAACTAATAAACCATCAAAGGCATTATGATTTGTGAAATTCAGACCTGTCATTTTCTCAGGTCCTGACTCTAAGACACTGTAATATGATGCCTATATTTTCACAAACTACAGGTGTATCACTGATTCCAATAGAATTATTGAAAGAGTATTAAAATAAATAATAAATGGTCCTGAAAAATATGCCAGAGCATGTCATTCCCATATGTCAAACTCTTATATTTCAGTGCTAAGGTATATCTTACCATAGCTATGAATAGATTACACAATTTTTTTTTAAGAATTCATAGAATTTCATCTCAGGTAATGTTAGTAAGATAACCATTCCTACCTGGAGGTTGTTACCAAGAGAAATCATTCCCAAGCATGTAAAAACACTTGAGATTTCATAGTCATTAGACTGATGCATCTTAGTATCTCTAGTTTCAATTAACAACTTTACACAAGCATGGAGCATGTGAATTTTTGTGGTATTTTTAGTGACTGTAATGATCTTTGATAAAACCTGTCCAACAGTGTCATCATTGTTATATATAATACAGCTGAAAATCCTTTATCTCACAGTGAAAAAAGAACCTTTAAGAGATTGTGTAAGCATTCCAAGAACTTTCTAGCCTAAATATATGTAAAACTGCTCAATTATATAAAGTATTTAACTGATATAGTAATTATAAACTTTCATCAAGACCAGAGAAACCATGATTTTAGCTGAGAGATGCTGTATCCCCTCGAGGGATATATATTAGCCCTTTAAAAGTTGCATTGCAAGGTTAGACTCTATATATGAAAAAGAAGTAAGAGTGATTGCATGTTGGTAAAATACTTCAGTTTGGACCACTAGAAAAGGGAGACTATTTTGGATAGTTGCAGCCATACAAGATGTTTGTCCAGCTACTAAGATGCCTCAAATAAATTAGATATTCCCCTTTAAACAAACAAACAAACACAGAAAAAAACCAACAAAAAACCGCAGAAAGGTCACAAGACAAAGACGACTGTTATTTCTTAAATGGCATAAAAATAGTTCCAGACAGTTAATTTTGGTCTTCTGCACTAGGAACCAACTTGGAAATATTTTGATGTAACTGGACAAGGGGCAATGATCACAAACTGGTAAACAGGAGGTTCAAGCTAAACGTAAGCAAATACATCTTTACTGTGAGGATAACAGAGCAACCCAGAGAGGTTGTGGAGTCTTCATCTCAGGAGACATTCAAAACCTGTCTGGAAGTGTTTCTGTGCAACTCACTCTAGGTGAACCTAATCTAGCAGAAGGGTTGGACTAGGTGGTCTTCAGAGGTCCCTTTCAACCCCTGTGATTCTATAACAAGATTGTCATGTGTTGGTCATCTGGCCTGAGTGGGAGCTTCTCTGAGGAACTAAAACATTAATGAAGAAGAAGCAGCAGCTTGTGCATAAATTAAAAACAATTTTTCTGCTCTTGCCTTTGTGGTACTAAAGTCCCTAGGCATCTGATGGCATTTCCATCCCTAGCCCTCAGTTTTATATGTGTGTGTATATATATATAAAATTACAATGAAAAAGATCAGGCATTTTAATTACTCAATGTTTATAAAGCTCTTTCAAGATGAAAAGAACTATGTAAGTGGCATGCATTATTAATTGATATTAATATTTGTTCAGAAAATGAAGGTTGAAATTGGTGACATCATTAGTGTGCATAAATGAGCTTTCTTCCTAGTTTAATATATTTGTTAATTTTCTTTGCAAATTTTTTTACTTTTTTGGTTTACAAATTCTTCTAAAGTTTCAGCTTTGTCAGCCAGCAGTGAGTAAATGAATGTGTTATTATTAATGTAAAACAGGCAGTTAGAAGATACTAAGTATGAACACTATCATGATATCTAGTCTAACTTTGGTTGAGCTCAGAAGCATTTCCAATAGGGCGATATGGAAAGAAAATGGTAGAAATTCAGGCAAAACAGCAACAGCCTCCAGCCGTGCTCAATTCAGAAATGTGGCAGGGGTGAGGAATAGAAAGTTTGTTCCTCAAAGTGATTACAAGTAGATCTCTTCATTGTTTCCAGAGATAAATTTAGGAACTTGGATGAAGTTATGAAAAAGTTCAGAATTATGAATGGTTCCCAAGAAGGACTTATATCTGGCATAAACATGTTGCCTTTAATAATGAGCTTTGTGATTACATCTTTCTTTCTTGTTCATCATACCACTGAGTTTATGCACTGTTGTTTTTACTTTGTGGTGTATTAGGGATTGCAAGTAGAAAAACTTCATTTCTGGGAGCTGAGTCCCAGATTCCTTTGGTGACTTCAATTTCATACTCACATGATCCACTTCCTTGGCATTGATTTCAAAAATTGCCAGAACTTTGCAAATCCCAAGTGGTATGTAACACCTTCAGGATTTACTTTTTTTTTTTTGGCTTGCATTTGAGCTTGATAGATATGGAGGTCTTTGATGGATTCACTGCCATTTCTGGACTTGCAATAGATGAGTGCTATGAACACTTTATGGCCCTTGGACATTTGCAGGACATCAAATGTTAATGGGCAACCTGGGAATTTGGCAGCAGCCCATTAACACAGGATTTTCTCTAACTATTTAAAAGCATCCAGTTATTTCCGACAGGAAACTTTAACTGTCCCTGACAACCCCTGCTCACTAGTAAACCCAGTTAATGCAAGCATGTAGGCTGATGGGAGTGTTATTAATTTCTTACTATGTCTGCATCTTAACTCTTTTGTTAACCTTTTGAAGACTAAATGACCTATACATGGGCTTAATGATAGAAAAGAACCATTTAACACAGAGGAGCCGTGGCAGGACTATATGGATGTATGAATGAGAGGCAAAGAGGTGAGTGGCCACCTCTTTTGAAGAAAGTAGATGCCACTGAGCAGGATCTACCTTGATCTGTAAGTACATGACAATAGCAGAAAGAACCTCACTACAGCCTGGGATACAGGGGCACAAGGGTTTTAACATTCTGTCAGCAACCAGTAAGACATCATCTCCCAAGTGATAGTCATGAGGGACATGATCAAAGATGTCTTGTATTCCCTTCCCTCTTGGACGACTCAGGGCTCTTTTCTTGTTTTTAAAAGTATTTCTAATATATATATATAACTCAAATACCAGTGGACCTGCTTTTTCTCCTGTGCGTATTGGCATAGATTAATTTTTGAATATTTTAGGTGGGAGAATTGTGCTCCCACCCATGGGTATGTTTTACTTATGTTTTGAATAACTTGATGGTGCATTTTAAGGATAAAGATTTTTCTTTTACTATATGAGGTTTGTTTGTGTTCTTACTGCTCTTTTGCTTCATGATTTAAACATAGATGAGTGAGATGACTTTATTGTTAGGCTTGGGACTAAGCTTAAGCTTAAGACATGAGCTTAATGGATTTACTAGCTATGAATTCTGTTTAAAAAAATCCCTTGCAGTTGAAGAAAGATACTTTTGAAAGTGAAGAAGCAAATATAAATATCTGGTCTAGAAGCTTGAAAAAAGTAATACAAGCATTGTAAGTGAAAATGAGTGTAATGTACAGAATGGTGAACATCAGGACAGTGGGGCTAAAGGAAGCATCTGAGGAAGCATGCTGGTTGGCTTTGATAGGATACAACACAGAGGGTACAGATATAGGATACAACTGCCAAGCCAGTGCTCTTTAGGGACACACACTTCTTCCAGACTTCATCCAAAGTTACAGATGCTGCTCTCTCCAGCTGCAATTCCTGCCTCACCAGTACAAACTGAGAATTGCATCATGCAGGCGCTGAAACGTAGCATGAACTGTTTTGAAAAGCCCTTCAATTTTAAGCAGAGGTTTCAATGGGACCTATGAGCTGTGGAGTCTCTATGGCTATGTGGCAGAACTTAGAATCCAAATCAGTTCTTTGCTCAGGGATTTTGCATGGAGTTTCTTGGATTCTCTATGTTCCTCTGGGAGCAATGTGAGCAGGGTAAGCGGAATATTTGAGCTGAGTTGTGCTGTGCCAATTGAAAGTGGTGAGCAATAAAGAATGGCATTCTGCTCTCCCACACAAATAGCAGTTCCTGAAGGGCCTCCTGAAACAGAGATCTGCGTTCAGGCACCACTGAGAGAGAGCAAAAGGCACCACTGCCATTCCTACCCTCTCATTTCACCCTCTTCCAATGCAAACTCTGATAGACGCCTAGTTCATTGCCACAGGTAGTTTTATCCACTTTTAATTACTTCACATGCCATCTTCTCTGCTCTTATTCTCAGTGACTAAAGTGTGGTATTTTTCCTCTTTTTTACAGACTTACTCCTACCTTCTCTCCTGTGGTGTCTCACCCCCCTTTCTTTAGGGAGATAAAAGGTTTTTTGAATTAGTATAGATTAACAGACCGGAAGAGAAATTCAAATGTGTAGATTATAATGCTAGATTTCTATTCAGTATTTTATTGTACATTTGTAGGAGCTAGAGTATTATGACCCTTTGTATTGCCTATGAGTAACCACTGGGCAAATAACCACACAGACTCTGGCTGTTTTATTTTCACTTCCATATTTGTTTTCCAGCCATTCTAGAAAACATGTTTACCAGCAGGAATCCCTAAGAAATCCAGCAGTCTTTTCAAGATTGTTGAGTTCTACATGAGCTGGTCATAGGAGTGAAATTTACCCTGCCTATAAACAAATTCTGTCAGATTTAACCACTGTAACTGAAAGTTGGAATATAAAAGATTTACAATAAACTGCTGCTGACTCTTTGCAGGTTAAACAAATATCAGCACGAAATATTTGTTGTGTAATTGTTGTAGAACAAATAATTTGGAGAAGCATGTAAGCAATGTGTGGGCAGTTTCAGTAAAAGAGAGTAATTAAGCAAATAAGTTATTTCCTACCAAATTGCTGCTTATCCACAACAGATTCAAATTCACTGTTACTTTTCTTATAAGAAACTCTCATGAACATGTGCCCCCTCTTGGAAGAGGCTGTATGCAACCCTGGGCTTTGGTAAAGTTTTAACAGGAATTGAGTTAGGTAAGAGTTTCAAATATAGTGTTCTTATCATTGATCTCTAATTCCATCTACCATGTCAAACCAAGGAGATGAGACTAATAAATGTTACACTACTTGTCATATCTGGCCTATTCTGTGGTTCACCTCTACCTTATCACAAAAATGATGGGAAAACCTAGTTCCAACAATGGTATTCTTTTGAGGACTAAACTTTGCCTAATCGTTTTTCAGGTACATTAATATTTGTAGGATTATGCACATGTGCACTGCAGCCTACTTACAATGTCTATTTACACACTTGATTACACAGCAGAATGGTTTCTTCAGTCTAATGCCTTTCTGTGCTGCAAGTTGCCTTGGCTGGTTGGAGACCCCCAGGGAGAATGTCATTGCAGGGTAGGGGGAAACTCAACCAATACTGAATTTTCTTAGTGCCACTTTCTGCCTCTGGTATGGGACATGTTAGGGCTGAAATGAGCTGCAGAGATCAGAACTATTCCTTTTCAGTTTCTGAGTGAATATTTTCTGACAGTGTGCTGGACAGCAGGGAGGCACAGTCTTGCATGTAGATTGCAGTCAACGATATGTTTGCTCTAGGCTGATTTACCCACTTGGTGAAAAGAAGTTAACCTATGGACAACACCATGCTGGTTTAACTAATTCCAGGATCTCCACTAGCTTATTTAGAGCTAGAATAGATACGAATGCACTACCCTGCAGACTGCAATATTGATGTATGCTAGAGTGTGAAGCCTGAGGATCATTTTGGCTGAAGAGTACTTCACCTAATATTTCTGTGAAATCAGGCTGCTGCCTCGCAGCAAATGTATGGGGGAATGTGAGACCGGGAGTAAGACTGGCTCCTTCAAAGGAGAAAATAAGGCTACTCCTGCCCATCTGCATGGGACTGGGGGACAGTGGGGTGGGTGGGAACCTGCTCCCCAGCCCTGTGAGCCTCTGCAACATGAAAGAGTGGGAAATAGGGCAATGGGGTCCAATGGAGGGAGACATGTGCAGAACTGCTGCTTTCCCAGGAACTGGTTGCTGTGGACTCTATCCCCTCATCTCGCACCACCAAGTGGGGAAGAGGGCTCGAGGCAGTGTGGTGGAGGGAGAGTGTCGCACTATTTCCTTTCTGGGAGTGTGAGAAGAAAATATCAGTCTTATCAAACTGAAGTGTAAGCAAGCCATTAGTTTCCCTTGCCTCTGGGAATACATAGCCAAAGAAAGACGGAAGGATAAATAGAGGAAGGTATGATAAGGGTCAGAGAAAAACCAAACCACTGTGATATTTATATCTTGCTACAGTAATTTGACATTGAACCACAGAAACAGATTTCCTATTTCTTCCCTATCTGAGGCAAGATTTGCCTTGTACTTTCATTATGAGTAAATTCACCATGTGAATTTCTTTTCCCAGGCAGTTTAAGAACTACCATGGTTATCTTACAGCAGACGAGTGGATTTTCCTTCCAAGAGTGTGTTATATTGGTCACCTGGGTCATACCTGTTCTTCTTATTGCTTATGACACCAAAATATACATTAGTACATATCTAGCTTAATGCTTGAGAGAGGTCAGTGATTCTGTAAGCTGACCTGGTACTTCTGTGTGTGCTTAAATCAAAACTATAATCATTGGAGTTACCTTTTCAAATCTAAGTGATCTATTCATAATCTTTGCATTACCATTTGCTGTCTCTTTCTAGCTTGATGATCTGTTTTGTCGTATTTTATTTATTTTTATTATTTTGTATTTCTTATGTATCCATTATTTTATAGAATGTTTGTTGCAACTATGACTGGGAGCTCTTGTTAGGTACATGGCTTTTCCTGGGAATGATCAAGCCTGGCTTCTGGGAACTGTTGTTAATACATCCACAGGAGACAGTTTATGAGAGAACAACAATCCAGGATGAAGTTTCTCTTGTGTTACAAGGTGGTAGGCATGGCAGCTACACACTCTCTTGCCTCATAGAGAACTGTCAGAATAGTTACACAGAATGGCATCCCAAGGCTACTTGGCACAGGGGTTACAGTGCCTGGAGTGACACTCTACCCTGACTTGGCTACACTGTTGTTTGTTGAGCCCAGCCTTGTAAATCCTAACAAATCAAGACCATTGGCTATCATATCACAGTAGCCAATATGTTCTGGTAATATCCAGACCAATTCTGCCTAAAGACATTGATGAATTCAGCAGCTCACAAAGATGAAAACCTGAGAAACAAGGTGTTTGAAAGCAGGGAGCCTATCTGAGGAGTTCACTGAAACAATACGTTTACAGACAACTGGTGTCCTCAGCCACTACTAGTGTATAGGATTTCACTAGTAACTAGCTCCCGGCAAATACCATTGAGTACTTTGAAGGCAGAACCAAAAATTTAGAGCTTAGGGCTAGTTGTATGACCCAAGAAAATTATTTTATTCCTTATACTTATTCCTGCTGTGTGGTTTAAGCATTGTAAGACACTGAGGCATCATAGTGCACATATACTGAAGTTTCCAGATACTTGCCGTGAGCACTACTAAGTAGATTACATTGCAGAAATCTGGTCTGAAACCTACTGAAACTTATTTAGCTGGCAGGATCCAGAGTAATACTGTTAAATGGCATTGAAAAACTGCTGTGCATACATTAGTTTCAGACAACATGGACATTATCTTAAAAAACTCCCAGTTCCAGAAAAGAAAATTACGTGAGAGATTATTCATCACTAAGATGAACAATGATGTTTTTCTGCTTTTGACATGCAATAAAAAGTAGATGGGACAAAGCACAAAGTCAACTAGCATTGGAAAGATTAGTACATATCCTAAACTAGTATAGATCATAGGTGGGTAGAATCTATGTGATGATCAGTCCCCATACATTTAGCTGGATCCTTGAGATGTTATTTCAATAAAAGGATTTGAACATTTCTGGCTTCCAGGAGATAAAAGGTGCCTGCAGCTGTTGGAGAAGACAAGTTTGAGTTTCCTTTCTGAACATAGCTTTTTTCACTGAGCAGCCATTGGGTTCCTGAACTGATGTGATGACTACTTCAGCCTTTTCTGGTTCATAGAGAATCTTTTTTGTCTTGGCTTTTGAAGAGAGAACGATAGCCTGAAAATGATCCTAAATGACTATCCTTGCATATGGTCTCTGGCCAATGCTCAAGTTTTAATTTAGTGTTTAGCATCCCTCTAGTCAAGCCTCTGATGCAGGAGTGCCTGTTAACATTTCTCATGGCAATCCACTCTGTTAGCAACTGCTGAGCTCTGTGCTCCGGCAGTTCATCACTGGGTTAGACATCAGGTTTCAGGCTTTCCCGTACACAGATTCATTTCTTTTCTAATTTTTTCTTTTCACCTTCTTTATCTATAAATCTTGGCTATTTCCTCTCAAGGTTAGGCTGTTTCAGGCTATGGACTGAATATCAAGAGGTGACTCATCTTTTGCATTACTGATGGCAAGGAGTTCCTTAAATCCTCTATCCATTTTTGTAGCTATCTAGGAGGAAAGCAAGGGGATGAATCACATTTCCAGGGAGTGTCTGTAGAGATTGGATGCAGTTTTGATTAACCTTCCCTGCATGCTTAAGTAGCCTTTTTCCTTTGGAGTCATACACCAAAATGGTGGCTTACAGGTGAAGGAGATTGGTCTAGTTTCTATGGAGGGGATTTAGTTTATTAAGCTTTTAGTTTTTCTTGGTTTTTTGTTGGTTTTTTTTAACTGAAAATATTATTTGGATTGCAGTCTGTGGATTTGTTAATACAGTTGTGTGTGACTTGTGCCATATCAAGAAATACATTCTTGTACCATATCGATAAATACATGGTGGTTCCATCAGTCACATTCAGCCTAATTCCAGTGCTTAACTTGGGCACTCTCTCAGTAAAATTGTAGGCATCTGCTTGAGAGCAAAGGAGGTGATAAGTCTGCCTACCATAACTAAACCTCTGACAAGAACAAGGAGTGAGGTAGGCCTCTCAGGACATATAGAAGACAACCTACCTGGCTCAGGCACTTGTTGCTCTCCATAGACAGAGGGAACTCAGGACATTCCAAAGACCAGTATGATTTGCTTAATTTTGGTTTCTAATTTTTCCACTGTAAGTGATGGGGAACCATGAGGAAAATGCTATCCACTCAGTGTCTTGCCTTATACCTCCCTTCTGAAAATGATGGTGAATGATCTAAGCGGTCCCAAGTGGGTAATCCAAACACAAGGCTCTCCTGTGAAAAGGTGGTATCTTTTTTGTAGCTGCATCACTACTGTGATGCTAATGGTAGTGTCAACTTCATCTACATTTCATACTTCTTAGGTAATTAGAGGTCAAGGAAGGATTTAGTCAGGGTTTAAGTATCTATCTCCCCAAGGCTGAGTTGCAACAGGGTTTTAGGTTGGACACAGGTACTAATTTATTAGAATACATGCTTTGAGTATGTGTTAATTTAAAGGTGAAGAAAACTTCTAAGTTAAATCAGGAGATATAAATTCATTTAGGCATCTAGAGTCTTTAGCAGCTCTGGACAACCTGCAGAATGAACAGGCTGGGTGGCTCCTTGAGGTTTTAGATGGGTTTTAGGTGCCAGGTTAGGTCCCAGATTAGCTGTGATTAGGTAGATTTGATTTAACATCACTTTTGTTGTGGTTGTTTTCGTAGCATCTGGTAATCCTACAATGTTTAAAAAATTTAGTCATGTTCATGAGCTAATCTTCATATATAAGAACCGGAGATTTTGTAGGTTAAACATCTCGCTCTTTATCACACTAATGTGTGCCTGTGGCAAAATAGGGAGTTAAACTAAGTCTTAAAAGCGGTTGCCCAAACCAGTGAACTCCTGACCTGCAAAGGACAGTGAGCAACTACTGCTCCACTAAGATTTTTCATACGCAGTTTCTCTTTTTCTTGGAATTAGAGAATATTTCTTTACTAGTTTTTTCTGTGCCCTATTTCCACAGCTGGACCTTCTGACATGTTACCTACATAGCTCTGAATCATGTTTTAAGCATAAAACTGTCAGAGGCTTCTTCAGAAAATTTGGCTAGAGGGCATAAATTGCCTTCCCCTCTCATGCCCTTCACCTTGAACTTGCTTTCTGTGTAGAGTGACTGAAAATAATACAGTAAAATAAGAAGGAGTAGACAAGAGAAAGATTCTTCTTATAGGCATAATGAAGACATTGCAAGCTGCTCTGGGTGCTGCATAGCTATCTTTGATGACTATGGCTCAGCGGAATGTAAAACAACATACCAGGAAAACATTAACACAATAATTTAGAGGTTATTTGAACAGAGATATGAGTGTGTGGATGGTATATCCTAATGGAAAGTCCAGATAAATATTAATAAAGGACAGTTCATTGATTTCACCATTTTACTAAGTGCTAAATGCTTGATCAGTTATTTTATTTCTAGAAATGTATGGTGCTAACCTGGAGATGTCTTCAGTATGTGCTGGGAGGTTGTGAGAAAGATCAAGTTGCTTTCTTGAAGCCAGGCATGCTGCTTGTAATAGAGGAAGGCACAATTAAATGCATTCACATAGGGAAAAATACTTTGGGAAATGCTGTAGGTGGTAGAGTACAAAGCTNCTGTAGGTGGTAGAGCACAAAGCTGCACACTGTAGGGGGTAGAGCACAAAGATTAAATGAGCATGGAGATGTGTTTGCTCATATTAAGGAAATAAAGTATTTCAAATCTCTAAAAATTACTTGAAAATATCAACTATTACTTATATTTGTCATACAAAGCTTTGCAGACTGAAGTGTGTCCTCACTGAAAGGTAAGATGCAGCTGCAGTACACTTGCAGAGCAGGAAGAACTGGGAGTTGTAATAAGAACATTGACATTTTGAGAGTGATTATGGGGAGTAATACCATAAATACCAGTTTGCAGATGAGTAAATTGGGGGGTAGACCTGTTTACCACACCTGGTAAGCTGAAAGAGAGATCCTGAGAGCCCTTGCTCTCAATGCAGGTTCTGTCTGCTACCAGTTTGTCTTCTAGTATAGAGAAATAACATTCTAACTTATACTATTTGCTATGCAATAATGAAAAGATGAACAAAGGGATCATTCTTGTAGTAGCAGAAGCCAGGTAATGAAAAGCAAATTGTGATCTGTTTTGGTCTCAAATGTTTCCCAGTTCTGTTCATGCAGAAAAGGTTTTACCTGTTCAAGCTGTGTAGGGAAATACATAAGCAGAAGGTGTTTTATGCATGAACTTCAATTCATTCTGATTTTAACAATTAGCATTGAAATCTATGTTTATTACCTAAAAGAAAAAAAAATCAGAGATGAAAGGAGACATATGAGATCTATGATAATAGAAACATGTTGCCATAGACACAACTGTTCAGTATGACACTGGGACACTGCTGCCTAAAGAAACCCACTGAAGTTGTATTTCACAATGCCCTGAAATTATGCAGTTGTGAAAAATTAATTACAATTCTTTCACTGAAGTGGTGGTACTGTAATGCTGATTCTAAAATATTCAACAAGCTATTTCAGTGCAGAGGCTGTCAAATAGCAGAGAAAACTAATGTATCAGAAGTACTGAGAAATGTTTAGAAGTTTTAATTATAGCAGGTGGCCAACATTTCTGATGGCTTCAGTTATAGCTTCAGAATTTCTTCATCTCTTACAGAAATCCGTCTCATAAATTGACATGAAATGCCACTATTTCTAGAAAACATAGGGCAAGAAGCAGAGAACAATGCAAAGCAAAAGTATAAAATGGCAGCTTTCTGTTACAGCTGGTAACAACTGGGGAGCTGCAAGCTTCTCCAGATTGTTCCAGTCTTATGCTTTTTTTGGTGTGGATTAGCAAAGAGGTACATCTGGATTTGGGCCAGAAGGCCTGGGCTGTCATCTAGCCTGACTTCCTGGCCAGAACTCTACTGAAACCAGCAGGCAGCAATAATCTGCCCATTTAGTGTATTTTGTGGTTTGGCTTGTTTTTCAAGAGCATTATACAGCAGCAACATCCATTAATAAGCAGATTTCTAAATGAGTATTTAGAGAGATGCATTCTTATCATTGCAAAGGATAAACTTCATGCATGCACATAAACACACTGTCAACCATTAAATTTAATTCTCATTACCTTATTACATCACAGGTTTTGTGAAGGACCAAGAGTCATCAAAGGTGGGGAGATGAGCTACCTTCCTGTGTTGGTTTGGTGGAGGATGGAAAAAAGCCCTTCCTATGGTGTATGTTTATTTTATTTATTTATTACACTTTTTTCTCTCTCTTCAGACTCCGATTTTTTAAAAATCAACAGCTGTATTGCATCTCTCCAGCTTACAAACGACTAACCCAAATGCATTCTTCTGTTTTCTACATGAGTCACCTCTCACAGCAGATCCTCCTATCCTCCTCTCTTGTGAAAATCTTTTTATAGTCCAGTTTGACTTGTCCTGCTGAGTCACTAACAAACAACTCTCAGTGGCCTTTCCTCAATTCTGATTGATAAATACAAACTGGAATATCTCCTGCCCACGTGCCCTTCATATGTACTTCAGCTAGAGACCCACACTGTATTTCTGTCATCTAGATAAGGACCCAACTCCTTGACTTCCTGAGAAATCACTACCAGTTTATATACTTTCCATCATTTTTGCAATGTTTACAGGAGTAAGCTCCATGTGGGAATGAAATCAGGAAACTACACTTGGATTAAAGGTACCCAAGAACTGTGAGCCTATATGAAAATGTTCAGATGACTGTATTCTGTGTTCAGAATACTATCTGACAATTGCATGGTGCCCTTACACTGTATCTGATGTCCCAGTCGTTGTGACTGGACAGATATTCACAAACACCTCTTAAAGCATATTTCAACATGTGGATTCCACTTTGAATGTGGTGATGAGCAGGGGATAGAAAAAAACTCTTAAGACTGTATTATTCTGCTTTTGTGGGACAGCTGAAGTAGAGCTGATAATCTACCAAGAGAATACCAGGCAGCACCAACTCTTTATAGCTGAGGTTTACGTACAAACTCACTATTGTAGTGTGTGCAGTAGCATTTATTTTATACCTTAAAGAACATCAGTAAAATTCTTTGAAATTAATAAGATGGTTTTTTAGTATTAGGTTTATTAGAGGTAGATTTTCACTCAGCATATATCATATTTTACTCTGATTTTATTTATTCTATGGGCCAGATTCTCGTGTTTTATAGGACTATAGATCTTTATCACCCTATTGGAATTAAAAGATTGCTTGTATTATGATTGACAGTAGACTCTGGTTTTGTTTTTCTGATGATGTTCCCGATGATTTGATGTTATTTTTGGTTAATGTGTGAAATGTGGCATGCTATAACTTCTTTGGGTCAAGGGGAGTGCTATTTCTAAAACTATTTAAATATAGTATTAAGGGAACAGAAAATTTTCCTCTCTAATAGATATGGCTCTAGTCAATTGATATTCTGCTGCCAGCATGCACGTCTCATTCAGCCTTGCCTCCCATGCAAAAGAGATATTGACCCTGTGTACTACACTGAGAATAATTTTGCATATAGGGGTAATAACAAAATGTTTATACGCAGCCCCATAGCCCGAAAAACTGACAGAGATTTTTAGCTTTTATAAAATGGTTACAGAGAAGGCAGTGCTAAAGTCAGTTAGCTTGTGAAATATCATCAGATTATAGCAGTAATTTGCATTTTATAAGATATTTGGACTGAAGATGTTCTCTGAACTTATCTGATTTTCACTGCATGTGACTCAAGGGAATATTGAAGTGAGAAGAGGACATCTGTAGAAGTAATGTGCAAGTCATGGTATTTTAAAAGGAAGCCTCTAACTGCTTGGAAATAATAGAACTGGTTAAATAATATCAGTGAAAAAGTGTTCTTTAACTGCTGGGAAATAATAGAGTTGCTTAGATACCATCAGCATAAAAAGTTTCTATTCAGATGGAACTTTTTCAAAATATTTTGCAAGTTGACATAAAATTTCACAGATAAAATGTTGAAGTGAATAATTTTGACTTTCTAGACTAATTTTGATAATATCAAAATTCCCTATTTTGGTGCTATCATATACATTTGCTTTATAATATTAACTAGGATTACATATTAATATGCTATATGTTGTTTTTCATACAGTCAGCATTTTTTCTTTGTGAAAAAAAAACCCATCACAATAGATTAAATTGAAAAAACTCTTAAGAACATTTTCAAACCTTGACTTTGTGTGCCAAATTCTCCAAAGCTCAAGTCACTGAAAAAAGTCTGGTGTCCAGAAAGAAGGAATCATGTTTTGTCCACTACATCTGAGGTATTTCCTTGAACCTAGAACAGCAGTATAGTGATAATAGTGATTCAGTCAGTACGTGTTGGACACCACTACAAAGTGAAAAACTAAAAAATTATCTCTTTTTTCGTGATCCCATTAACTACAAATCCCTAAGGAGATGAGGTCTAACTGCTGAGGTAGGGCCTCTCAACAGCAGTTTTCAGGGGCACCAGGTGAAATTCTCAAAAGCAACAGTCAATTCAAACTGGTGCTGTCTGATTAGCTGGGCATGATTTGGAGGCTGCAGATTTTTCTACTTTCTGTTTAGGAGTACTTTTATTTTAGGGATCCTGTGTTGAAGAAGATATCATTCACCTTATTTTAGCAATTGAGAAATGATATTTCAACCAGAAAGCATAGAAGGATGTAGTAGAAAAGGGAGGAGCAAACAAGTGCAAGGTGTGCTCTTCTCATTGTGGTAATATGTATATGGAAATTAACCTGTTAATGATTTTTAAAAGTTGATTGCTATATACATATTTACACATATGTATGTGTGCATATATATATGTACACATTCCCCCATTTTCAGTGCTGCCTAAGTTTTAAAACTCATGCTGAGTGCCTAGGGGAGATGAGAAAAATTGCATCACACCTGCTGTAAGACATCAGCAACAGCAGAGTGATACCAGGTTGTAAGTGACAGAAGGTCCTGAAGGATGAAACCTTTTTCTCAAGTCACTTGTGTTCCTTGATGTTGCACTTCAACAGGGCAATGCAATTAACAGCCATCAATGAGGCTGTTGAGTGCTGTACAGAAAGGATAAGTGAAAGACATAGGTAAAAGTGCTATTTCTGAGAAAGACAGACTCCCTGAGAATTTTCTATAATTAAATTCTATTTAACAAATAAAAAACAGATCTAGAGGTACGAGTAGAGGGGCAATCATAGAAAAATAGAATCATAGAATGTTTTGAGTTGGAAAAGATGTTTAAAGAACATCTAGTTCAACCTCCCTCTGCTGCAGGCAGGAATATCTTC